>JAXIVD010000365.1:126725-144225 GCA_036785275.1 Cancer borealis
ATTTCCAGTCTTCTGCTCCTGCCGGCATTACAAGGTCACAAACCCTCGGCTTACTCCTGTACTTATTTAACTGTTAAATGAGCAAGGGTTACAGCATTTAAGAACACAAACACATTCTGTCTCCGACCTGGAACCCAGCGTGCTAACCATTACACCAGAGAGCCGGTAATTGTTATTGTTCTTACTTTCAGGTTAATTATTGATATTTATGAAGAGAAAAAAAACTGACTACACCAAAAATGTTGCTGTTAGAGAGATTCAGGCATTTTTGCATTTAACAAAATACAAAAATAAATGTTCTCACTCTGCATTACACACTATTTAATTAAACTTACGAAGAGTATAAATCACTAACCTTTGAATATATCCTTGGTACACGTGAGGCAGATGTACTCTCCTGCATACTACCATCACCTCTTGTTATCTTCTTAACATTCAACATCAGGAAGTTGTCTGTCACCCAGAATATAAGCGCCTGGAAAACACACACAAGAATCAGATCATGTTTGAATTAATACAACATTCATATTATATTCACCACAATGACACCAAAAGAATATAAGCGCCTGAAAAACACACCCAAAGAATTACATCATATTGAAATTACTACAACATTCATATCTTTATATTTACCACAATGACAATAAAACTTTCACATCATAATATAAGCATCTGAAAAAACACACCCAAGAATCAGACCATATTGAAATGAATACAGGTTGACTATCAATAATCCGGCATGAGCAAATACCTAATTCTGAGTCCAGTGCTATCAAAACCTAAACATAAACAGCGCCTCCTGAAAACAGTGATGCGCCAACTCGGGAAATTTGAAACTGTGCTCTGAAATTCATGCCGGAAAACTGATGAAACCGGAATATTGATAGGCAACCTGTATCAAATTCATATTATATTTACCACCATAACATGAGAGTAAAACTATCACATCATAATACAAAGAGCTCCTATACTTCAGTACTTACATTAACAAAGAAAAGTATGACCAGCACCACCACCACCAGGACTTGTGATGGGCGCCAAGATCAGTTCTCGTACACTTGCCCAGAATTGTAGCGCCAGTAACCCTGTAATAATGATCTTCTCCACTACCATTATGCCCACGTACAGAGCACACTGGTGGCCCCACGCACGCACGGATGGTGGACGACCTGAGTAAAGGTTAACAATATATTATCCAGTAATATTATACAGAAGAACTAAATTGTGTGTACATGAACATGAGATTTGGTAAATATGGTTTTGTTAAGATGGTAAGTGTTAGGTTAGGTGCACAGGAGCTGCCCTGTGTAGCCTCCTGATTTTCTTATGTTTTTATGTTATATAAGCAAAATATTATAATCTAAACTATATTATAATTTGTATATTCTAGTCAAAATGTAAATGTTTGTACAACCCTAATATGTGCCAGTAGCAACGAGATTAAAATGAACATGTGTAAAGTGCTGATATAAAACCATTAATAGTCTGCCTTGACACTTTTTCCTTGATGATGGTCTGATCTGACATAGCCCCAGAAATGTTTAGTGTTCTTTGGTGCATCCAGTGCCTCATGTTTCTCATAATTAAACTTGGTATACAGTGTTTTCTGTCATCAGTGGCTGCCTCCATTTCCTGGTTCTGACTCTGCATTTTCACTGAGATCCGTTTCTCCACTCCAGCTACTTTTACACTAACACTCTTCTCCACTTCACTTTGCATGTTTATTTTCAATTTCTTCTATTTTCTTTGTATTTATGTCCACTTTCTCCTGTCTTTAATTATTTTTTCCCTTGTCCTCTAAATAACTAGCATATCTGCCTAGTCTTTTTCTCTCACTATAATTATGATGGAGTGAAAACAATTGTATTAGAGTACTCACCATATTCTCCAAAGATGATGGTGGGCCATACTTTCTTCTGTCCTATATAGATACTGAGACAAATTCCTGCCCAGATGATTGCCAGGCCTACAGTGGAGTCCAACAGGAAACTGATGATGTACCTATGGAAATACAGATAAGTATTACATGATAAGATAAATATAATGATAATTAACCTCTGCTTCCCTAATGATAGGATGAATGTAACAACAAATGATATACCTAAATAAAATAAAGATTGCTATTAATAAATCACCATGAGTAGATGAAGTACTTCCTCACATATTGAAGGAGTGTGAGAACATAATTAGCGTAGCATTACCGGATATATTTAATAAGTCAATAGCCTCAGATGTACCATTACCAGACGAACATTATTCCAATCTTTAGAAAGGGCGATAAAAGTGTGATGACCAATTACCAGCTAATTAGTCTGACATCAGTAATAGGTTAAATGTTAGAGTCTATTATTTTTAAGAAAGTACGGCAGCATATAGAGGTGCATGAATTAATTACTGACTCTCAGCATGGGTTCACTAAGGCTCAATTGTGTCTCACTAATCTTGTATCTTTTTATAGGCAGTAGGTAAGGGCTTAAACTATAATAAAATATAACTAGATTTCAGGTATTTGACAGGATGCCTCACTAGAGAATGTTGATAAAAGTTAAAGCCGACAGGATAGATGGTAAGGTGTATAGTTGGATTAAATTGTAGCTTACTGGTAGGGAACAAAGGGTTCAGATTAACGGTAAAAAATCTAATTGTGGTACAGTAAATAATGAAGTCTCTCAGGGATGCGTATTTGACTCATTACTTTTCATTGTCTATATAAATAATTTGGATTCTCTCTAGTTCTGATGTCTCTCCTGTGATGCTTGTAACTCCACCTCAAGTTCGTGTATTGAAGACCCGAGCTGGAGATATGAAACACCTCCACCCTCTAGCCTTCCACTTTACTGTCCTTTTGTTTCTATCAAGTAGATATTGTAGTAGTAGTGTAGCTAAACAGACAGCCTCATTAGGTCTAGTAGGACTGTTCTTCCTATGTAGTCTTCAGGCTCTATAACCTATCTCTGTTACACCTTACTACTTCAGTCACCTTCAGGTCTACTGTAACACCCTTTCT
Organism: Cancer borealis; assembly: GCA_036785275.1. Lineage (NCBI taxonomy): Eukaryota > Metazoa > Arthropoda > Malacostraca > Decapoda > Cancridae > Cancer > Cancer borealis. The sequence goes on from JAXIVD010000365.1 coordinate 129,733, forward strand.
CCTGTCAGGGGTAAGGCTGCTCCAGGAGAAATTGACAAGTTCGGATTCCTTTATCAGATGTGTTTCATACCTAAATGTCTGAAGGAAGGATAGATAACCCTGTTTGTTCCCTGTAATTGTTGACTAATTATTCTCATGGTTTCTATTATTTGTCTATATACTGTGCCATTAACCTCTTATGGCCAAGATAATGATGATGGAACCGGAATATTGATAGGCAAGCTGTATTATTATTATTATTATTATTATTTACTTACCATGTACACGGGTCTCCCTTGAATGCTTCTGAGAGGAACACATTACAGAAGTGGACGATCATTGCTCCCAAACCTTGCTTAGACGTGTCATAAAACCATACAAGCCATGATCTCCGGTGCTTCTTGGGCTCACAGAATCTTTTCACTAGGATAAACAGTTAACATTAGCATACACCTCTAGAATGTATAGGAGAATATATGCCAGTAAAATAAAATGTGCCCTCACTATAATAAAAAAAAAGTTAACATTAGCATACACCTCTGGAATGTATCTAGAAGAATGTATTATTTGTATGGCAGTAAAAATAAAATGTGATACAGACAATTGAAGGAAGGAAGGAAGGAAGGAAGGAAGGAAGGAAGGAAGGAAGCATGAAAAAGATAGTTTCTACTGAATTGAAGAAGGAAATCAGGAATGAAGGAAGGAATGAAAAAAGGAAAGCTGAAAATTACATATGTACAAATTGACTGCGATACTTACATATTAATAATCCGAATGCCAGTGATGCTAACAGTACTTGCACGAACCATTCATAGCTATCCGTGAGTGCATCTTTCCCACACACACTCGCATCAACAGTGGAATTAATCACAGGAACAGGAACGGGCTGGACATTAATTGACATTCTTGTATCTTGAACATGTATTGAACTATGGTAATAATTAGTGTTCTTTGGTATACTTGGTTGATCAGCTTGAGATAGTTAGAGATGAGTAGACATCCATCGGAGGAAAATATATATAGTTATCATTTTATGTCTCCACCAGAATACTCTAAATAATTGTAAAGACGTAAGTTTAGCACTATGCAATTACGTCACCAATTGAGATTTTTTTTAGCCAACCTAAGTTTATAAATACTTTTCAAAATCAACCTTTGTATTTATAGTGGCCTGGTGGTGTAACGGTTAGCACGCTGGACTCACAACCTAAATGTTCTGGGTTGGAATCCCAGGTCGAGTGAAGACAGAATGTATTTGTGTTCTTAAATGCTGTAACCCTTGATTACAAGTTTAACTGGTCTTAGTGGACACAGCAAGAAACTATTCAAGCGTAGAAACTGGCTTGTCCTATGGAGGAATAGCTTTTCTCAGTGTGTCATTAACGAGTGGAACCAGCTAGCTTAACAAGTAGTGTCATCTCCTCCCATAAATGCATTTAAATCTAGGTTTAAAGTATACACACAAAAGGACCTCAGTATATATATTATATCCCCCCTTGATACTAACAAGAGCTGTCACACAAAGCCAGCCAAAGCCAGTTAAAACAATCAATGAAATTATATTCAAAAGAAGCTCAAACATAAGCAAATTGCTTTCATACAAGCCGTATTCACCGGTAATTTCACCTAACAGTAAAATAAATCCAGGAGTAAGCCAAGGATTTGTAACCTTGCAATCCCGGCAGGAGTGGAAGACTGAAAGTTCTACCTCCTGTGTGTGTGTGTGTGTGTGTGTGTGTGTGTGTGTGTGTGTGTGTGTGTGTGTGTGTGTGTGTGTGTGTGTGTGTGTGTAATTCATTGTACCGTCTGCTGCTGATCTCTCAGTCACACAAACTAGATTATTTTGCATCAACATTCACGTGTAATTTAATTTTAGTTGGTAATGAATAACCTAAATCTAACCTAATCAACAGTGGTACCCTATGCATTATAAGGAAGAAAAAAATGAATAACAAGGAAGTCTTTTAAATGCATCTTGACCAAAGTAATTAATTCAAGGCTATCGTAATAGCAAAAAAAATGTTATTATTTTACATCTTAACCTGAATGCTCTATAGAATTCAGGGTTATATTTTTACATTACCTGATGCATTTTCAGGTTTTCTTAATTACATTTCCGTCGCTAATTCTTAGCTTGTGAGATATTCAATGTTTTCTATAAGACTTTCTTTCGGGAATTAGGGAAAGTTTAGCTTGGTTTGAACAAGGTTCTGTTATTTGTCAATGTAGGTTAACATTTGGTTAATTTTGGTTTTGTCATGTTATGTTAATTTAGAAGACATCAAATTTTTTCTATAACCAAAAGGCGAGGATTGACGAGGTGCAGACGCCATTTTATTTGGTAGAAACACGCCTTTCTAGTGAAAATGTAAAATTTTACCCAAGAAATTCTTACCAATGCACGTCATTATTTCAAAGCTATCGTAATAATAAGAAAGTGTCTTTAAAATCACCTTGGTGTTGTTTAGGGCTGCGACGATTCAGTCAATCATGAAAAAATGCACCTTGACCAATGTAATTAATTCAAGGCTATTGCAATAACACACACACACACACAGTGTGTTAGGCTGTCCACATTGAATTTATTTTCCATCAAAGGCAGATTACTTCGTGCTGATTTGATCTTAGTTTGGAAGATCATGACCGGATTGTGTCCTTGTTTATGTGATATGTTTGAGAGTGACTCATGGTCGTACAAGAGGTCATAGTAAAAAAATATTTATGCCCCGTCATTCAACCGAAGTTAGATCGCGCTTCTTCTTAGTAAAAGTCATCGATCTCTGGAATTCTCTCCCTGAAGAAGTGATTTCAGCAAAATCTGTCCAGGCCTTTAAACGTCTCCTTGCACATTGTCTTGGTCCTCGTCTCTATGAGTTTTGTTAGATATTTTCCATGGTAGTTTTGTGCTGCATCTAACATTAGCCAACCACTTCGTTGTTTTTCCTATACTTCTCAAGACCTTCTGGTTGGATGATGCAGCAGAGACTGATGAGGGATGCAAGACCCTCATCATGGTAAGAAATCATGGTAAGAAATACACACACACACACACACACACACACACACACACACACACACACACACACGATAAACTCAAACATATACATACAAAACACCAACATTAAAATATCTTCTTCTTCTTGGGAATTTGATGGGGCCGTGCAGGCTGTGGTGTCACAAAACATTAAAATATCAATTTTCATCCAAATAATAACAATAATAACAAACAAAATATTTACGAAACTTACCTAGTCACAGATCAACTTCACGTGTAAGCCATTAATCTATACCTACGAGGAACTACAGTACTGCTACATCCAGTATCAGTGTTAAAAATGCCCAAGGTAGTATCAAAATGTTATTAATAAGGCTTATAGAGGTACATGTTAACACACAACTCCGCACTCCCCTCCCAGCCACTCCAAGGTAAACTTTCTTCTGTCAGTGTCAGTGTGAGTGTATTCGGCGCCAAGTACTCTGTTGACATACCCATTATAATAATTATTTATTCATTAAACTATTTATTTTATGTATAATATATTTTTTAAAGAGTGTTTTTGGTAATGTACTATCTGTTTATTTTAATGTATTTATTTTACAGCCGAACCAAGATGAATCTGTGTATTAATATGGCCGTACTACTAAAAATTAATCATTGCCAAGGCTTTAGAAACCAGGAAATGAGGATGATGAGATTTTTTTCTTATATACCTTCACCTATTACACACACACGCACACACACACAGACACACACAACGTCAGTACGTCACTCTGCACGCGAGAGAAATGAGTCAAGTTAATGACCTACACGAGGCAGCTCCTTGTGCCCCACCCTTGGAATAATCTAATATTTAGCCATCCCATCTGTCATCCCTATCCATACTCTGATCCAACCGTCTTTTAAAGCTACCTATTGACTTATTATGTGTCTCCCCAGCCTATTCCAATCGTTCACGACTCTGTTAGTGAACCAATATCTACCTATGTCTGTCCTGAAATAACGGATTCAAACTAGAAAAATGTAGATCTAATAAAGAAATAGGCAGAAATTGGTTGACAAATAGGGTGGTAGATGATTGGAATAGACTCAGTCAGCAGGTAGTTAGTGCAAAGACAATAGGGAGTTTTAAGAGAAGACTAGACGACTTCATGGATGGGGATGGGAGGTGGGTTTAGGTAATAAGGCTGGTTAGGATTCATTTGTTTTCTTGCATGAGTAATGATGAGGATGATGATGATGAAATCGTGTCACTGTGAAATGTCATGCAGATACTATGGACAGAATACAGAAGAAAATTTAATATAAAGAGAAAAATCAAATTCAGGTATTATTGAAAAAAAAAGTAGAACATCGACCAAAGAAAGAGAAAGAAAGACTCCTCCCCCCTTCCTCCTCCCCCTTCTCCTTTCCCTCCTCCTCCTCCTCCTCCTTGCTTTAATTCTAGTCAAATGTGTAATAACTGTTTCCAAATAATACTTTATTGAATAATTCTTTCCGATGTCCGGAAAATATACATTGTGCCAATTGATATCAGATTGACGCACATTTACAAAGCAAGACAGACGGGACTGGATGGGATAATAAACATTGTATACATTGCTCATTACACGAATATAATCTTCAGCTGTAGGATGCTTGAAACACCCATATGTGGTGCCCGGGGGGGGGGACGGGGGCGTTATTTTATTTATTTCTTATAGTTGTTAATTGTTGTTCTATTCTTTATTTAATTAATTTATTTTACTTTCACTTCACTGCTGAAGGACCACCAGTGTGGTGCCTTGTCATTAAATTAACTTCGAATGGGGAACTCTCATGGCAATTAAAAAGATATTTACTTTGATTAATTATATTAATTAATGGTCCCTGATGTTGGATATTTCCCTGAATATTAAGAAAAGAAAGCTGCCACCACCCCCAAAGGTTTAATGAGAATTAGGGGATTCTCAGGGAATTTAATTTCTTCCTAAAGGGAAGCTAAAATATTCGAAAGAGAAAATAATTACTACCAGGGAAATATAGGTGACCAATGAAAAGAAAAGGGGAACTGATTTAACAATTTAGTTATTTGGTAGAGTGGACTGAGTTTCAATAAGGCACATGGATTCGTGGATTTGTTTCATATCCTTTTTCAAGAGTGTTGAGCACCTCCCTATTAACCTTACCACATCAACGGAGGTTAGTATTAACACAGAATCATTTTCTCAGATTTTACTTGAGTTATTTATTTAATGTATACTTTGAATATCACAGGCTGATCATTGAGTCTTAGGAACACGGCTTAGTTATAGTATCAGACAACTTAATGGTTCATGGCAGAAATAACTTTATCTTCCTCAAAAAGAAAATAAATACAGAGTTGGCAATACTTATCTCACCTCGAGATACCAAACTCTTCACACATTACACATTATACCCTTGACTCCCTTCCCTGAAAAATATCACCTTAAAAATGTTATAATTTTGTAACTGGGCCTGAGAACAGTTAAAGAACCTTTTCTCAGGGGATTTCCGAAAGTAAGGTGATCTCAATGTTTCTGTTTATGCATACATAGTATAATTCTTCCTCACTAAGTAGGAATACGCGATTCCTATTCCTGAATACATGGGCTGGGTCTATCAGACCGTCTTACGTGACACATAGTTTCCTAAAGCTTAACTTGGAAATTTGGCAGTGGCTTTCTAGCCGTTCATTTAACTACAAAAACAAAAGAAAGTAAATGAGAAATTGGTGTAACTGTCGTGGAGGCATTCTTTCCCTGTAAACACAATCAACGTTGAACGACGAATCAGTATAATTCACTTCCTTAACTCAGAAGAGTCACAATAACATAGAAATTACCGTGAAAAATATATATTGTACACCATGAAATATTTTGTAGGGAATAGGGGACCATGCGGTTTTGAAACCACGTTGTCCTTCTTTAAGAGAAGGAAATTGATATTATCCACTTATAATAGATCTCAATAGGGGTTTACATGTATTGTCAGACTATTGGGGAAGATTATGGACTATATAATAATGGCGAGAGGCATTGAATTTCACAAATATTGAGGGATTTCGAGAGCGATGTCACTCACCTGTAAACACAATCAACGTTGAACGACGAATGACGCTCTCTGGGAAAAAGGCGGGAGATGAGAAGGGGGAAGGGGGGGTTTCGAGGATATTCCTCCTTTGATCTTATTATTATTTGATTATTGAGACGTAAAATAGTTATCAGTTGATAGGAAATTAATTTTGACGCTAAATAAGTGACATTTAGGTATCTATTGAACCTGATCTCTGGATTACTATATAAGGGAACATTTTTGTCTACGTGACTTTTTGCACGTCCCGGGCCCCGGGGCATGATCACCTCATATGATGCAATATTACGTCATCCTTAACAAAGTTTTGTGGGAAGATAACTAAGTAGGTTAATTATATTTAGACTATGGAGAGCATTTTGACAAGTTAATGACTATCAATAGTGATTAGATTATGATATTAATTTCTTTCCATAGAAAACTGTCTTGTGGGAGGGGTTGACTGCATAGGATTTGAAAGTTTGGAGAAACAATTCTAATATAAACCTTAATATAAACATATAGTATGAAAGTATGAATGATGTGAGTAAAAACATTTATATAATGCAGTATCCCCTTGGGAATACAGGATCTAAGGGCAGACTAAACATAACAAAAAAAGGTACATTCAGTAGGCCTATTTGAGATTAAATTGGAAGCATCACACATACACACAGACACACAGACACACACACACACACACACACACACACACACACACACACACACACACACACACACACACACACACACACGATTCAATGGATTGACTGCGAAACGAGATTCATGGAAGGAGAAAAGGCATCAAGATTGGATTTTCTGTTTACCAGTGATGCAGAAGCTATAGGAACAATAAATTATGAATGCCCTGTAGGCAAAAGTGATCATGTGCTAATTGAAATAGGTCTCAGTATAGAATCTTTAAGGACAAATGAGGAGTACAAAATGGAAAGATATAGATATTACAAAGCAAACTTCGTAGAAATGAGGAAATACTTTGAAAGTGTAAATTGGAGTTGTTTTGAGGAAGCAGATAATGTACAGGTGAAATGGGATGAGTTTGTCAAGATATACAATATTGCAGTGGACAGGTATGTTCCAAGAGGGAGAATAAATTTGAAAAAGGGTAAAGAATGGTACAATGTTAAGTGTGACAGGGCTAGAAAGTGCAAGGTGAGTGAATGGAATAGATGGAGGAAAATAGAGACGGAAACTGCATGGAGACGTTATGTGGAAGCTAGAAATGAATGTGTAAGGATTTTGAGGACAGAAAAACAAAATTATGAGAAGGACATTATGGAAAAATGTAGGAGTGACTCAAGATTATTTTATAGACATATTAACGGAAAAATGAAGAAAAGTGTAGGTATAACTGGATTGAAGGTTGATGGAAGAAAATATGACGAGGTACAAGAAATGGCGGAGGTGATGAATGAAAGGTTTCAAATAGTATTTACCGAAGAGGACGACTTTGACTTGGCAGATGAGGAGTTGACCGGAAACCAGTTGAGAGGAATAGAAATAAGTCAGGAGGAAGTTATGAAATTGATGGAAAATTTGGATGTAAATAAGGCGGCTGGTCCAGATGGAATTTCAAATTGGATTCTGAAAGAATGTAGAAATCAGTTGGTGGATAAAGTTTATAGCCTGGTGAGGTTGTGGTTGATGAAGGGAAAAGTGCCAAAGGATTGGAAAAGAGCAAATATTGTACCAATTTACAAGGGTGGAAGTCGAGAGGATCCACTGAATTATAGACTAGTGTCCTTGACGAGTGTAGTAGGAAAAATATGTGAGAAGATTATTAAGAATACTTGGATGGAATATCTGGAGAGAAATGATGTGTTGACAACATGCCAGTTCGGATTCAGGAGAGGGAGGTCATGTTCCTCAAATTTGTTGTCTTTTTATTCAAGAGTCATAGATGTTGTACAAGAGAGAGATGGTTGGATGGATGGGGTCTACCTGGATTTGAAGAAGGCCTTTGACAAGGTACCACATAAGAGACTGTTATGGAAGATAGGGAGGTATGGAGGAATTGGAGGACGATTGTTGGAATGGATGAAGGATTATCTTCATGAGAGGGAAATGAGAACGGTAATAAGGAATAATAATTCTTCAAGGTTGAAAGTTACTAGTGGAGTACCCCAAGGGTCAGTGCTGGGACCGATCATGTTTGGTATATATGTAAATGACATGGTTGAAGGAGTCGACAGTCATATCAACTTGTTTGCCGATGACGCCAAATTGGTGAGGAAAGTGCAGAATGTGAGAGATTGTGAGAAATTGCAAGAGGACCTTGATAAGATTGGTAGATGGAGTGAAAAGTGGCAAATGGAATTCAATTTAAGTAAGTGCAAAGTCATGAAATTTGGCAAAAGCAAAAGGAGAGTGAACTATAATTACAAAATGAAAAATGTTAGTTTGAAAAAGTCGAAGGAGGAGGTTGATTTGGGGGTGACTATTACGCGGAGTTTAATCCCGGATAGGCATATAGATAAAATTACGGGAGAAGTGAGTAGTCTGCTAAGGAGAATCAAAATGGCTTTTTCGTACTTGGATGCCGATATGATGAGAAAACTGATTACTGCTATGATTAGACCGAGATTGGAGTATGCGGCGATTGTATGGTCCCATCACACAAAGAAAAATATTAGAAAATTGGAGAGGGTGCAAAGGGCAGCCACCAAGATGGTACCGGAATTGAGAGAGTTCACATATGAAGAAAGATTGAGGAAACTGGAACTTCCTACGCTTGAGAGTAGGAGAGAGAGAGGGGACTTGATAGGAGTTTATAAAATGGTGAACAACCTGGATAGAATTGATGGAGAGTTGTTAAATCTGGAGGCCAGAAGTACAAGGGGACATGGAAAGAGGCTGAAGAAGGAGCGTTGTATCAGGGACATCAAGAAGTACAGTTTTCCGCACAGAGTGGTCAACACCTGGAATGAATTAAGTGGAGATATTGTAAACGCCACCAGTGTACACAGCTTTAAAGCCAAGTTGGATAAAGTAAGATATAAATACGGGACAATATGAGATTACTCCCCTCCCGTAAACCACAACTAGGTAAATACACACACACACACACTCACCCCACACTGCACCACGTCCTTGTACCGGCCTGGCACTAGCTTGGCACCCCCGGCACCCCCTCTTTCAGGCACCACTTCATACACATCCGAAAAGAACTCCTTCCCTAGCATATCCTGAACCATCCCGCGAAACCGAACCAGCTGGCCGGACCGCAGGTGGTGCAGCGGACTCTCATTAAGCCATGGCAGCTGGTGGGAGGAAGGTTAGGTTAGGTAAGGTTAGATTAGGTAAGGTAAGGTAAGGTAAGGTAAGGTAAAGTATGGTAAGGTAAGGTAAGGTAAGGTTTAGTAATGTAAGATAAGGTTAAATTAAGATAAGGTTAGGTTAGGTTAGGTTAGGTTAGATTAGGTTAGGTGAAGATAAGTTTTGGTTAAGAAGAATAAATTTGTGTTGGTCAGAAATACTTTTTGTCACATGTTATTTCTCGTAAACATTGGGAGTAATTAAGACAATTATCAAACCTATAAATAGAACTTTTTAACAAATAAAACACAGACTATAAAAAACAAACAAACACAAACACACACCCTTTAAAACAAACAAAACACAAACCCTTTCAAACAAACAAACACACACCTTTTCCAGTACTGCGGGCTGCTTCATCTCATGTTGAAAATGTTCTTTGATCTTCTCTCTCCACGGCCCGTCAGCACCACACTCCTCTGCACGGAAGGAAGGAGGCAGGGAAGGTGAATAAACGAAGGGAATACAAGAATGGAGGAAGAAAAGAGGAAGGGAATTAATGTGTTTTCACGAAATAAATTACATGTATTTTACTGCTATACTACTCTCTCTTTATCTTCTATAATACAAACACCACTTACTTACTTACTCTATCTGTCTTAAAACATATAAAAAGTAAAGTCTGACAGATTCAATATAAAGAAATGACACACGCGCGTTTGTTGCTGACCTGATTAAATATTGGAAGATCTTTCACAACCAGAGCAGTGTCTGTCCCACTGACATTTTTACCCTTGCCCCTCAGGCTGGCACCAGGGGACACAGCTTTAAGATCCTTCCTCCTCACTGCTCTCTGGAGGCTAGGCGTAGATTTTTTACAGTGAGAAATATAAGACTGTGAAATTCCTTACCAGACACTATGGTGACAGCAGGTTCAGTTGACTCCTTTAAATCATCTCTCCATTCATCCTTAGGTCCTCTTCTATATCAATTCCCAGCTTAAGAGTTTTTTTGTGTCTCGTGCCTCTGATCAATCCTGATATACTTTTTTCTGAATGTTAACCCAGAACAGCTCAACTCCTATTAACATTTATCAATAGCCTTACACTAGATTCTGCATATGGTACTATACCCTTATACCCTGCCAATCCTTTTAATGTCTGTATTTGAGCCATGGGGGTAGCCAACCAGGTGAGTCACCCTGGTGAGTGAGTTCCTCTCCATAATGATACAATAACTTTCCTATTCAACTGTTATCATTACAACTCACCAAATATCCTCTCCACCACCTTGAGAGGGTCTATGGTCCAGTCGTTGACGCCGGGCATGGTGAGGAAGGTGAACACAACTTAGGAGTGGTGAAGACACAGCTTCTTTTCTTCTTGGGAATTTGATGGGGCCGTGCAGGCTGTGGTGCCACAGCCTCTAGTGCCCCAAAAGTGCAGGTTGCAGATGAATGAGTGGATCAGATCCTGTTGAGTTGACCTGTCCTTTGGAGGAAGGTCCTGGTGTGTTTGAGTACTTTGAAGGCCAGGCCAGGATCTTGAGAGCCACCTAAGATGTCTGTTATTGTTGGTCTGCGGATGTGGAGAGACGACAGTGAGTGAAGGAGTGCCATGCGGTGGGAGTGGTGACCAGGACAGTGAAGTAGGAGATGTTCTGGGGTGTCTGGTTGTGTAGGGCACCAAGGGCAGTGGTGATCATCTGTCATGCCCAGCTTGTGTAGGTGGGAGTTTAGGCGGCTGTGTCCAATTCTGAGTCTGGTGACGGCAGTGTAGAGGGAGTAGGTCCACCAGTGGTGTCGTGTGTCTTGTCTAATGTGTCCAAGTGAGGTGTACTGTAGGGCGTTAGTCAGGTCTGTGTCCCAGTGTAGTCTACAGGCCACTGTATTACCCATGATGCCGACGTGTGAGGGGACCCACTGAAGGTGGATGGAGAAGCCAGAAGAGGACAGTTGGAGAAGAAAGTGGTGAATGGTGAAGCAGAAGGAGTGGTGTGTTTTGGGGCGGTGGCGCCGGATGAGTTGGAGGGCTGAGAGGGAGTCTGAGAAGAGAGTGACTGAGCAAGGGGAGGTGAGTGTGGTGGCAAACCTGAGGCCCTCTCTGATGGCAAAGAGTTCTGCCGTCAGAATGGAGGCAGAGGCCGAAAGCCTCCAGGCAGTGGCAGTGTTACGTACTGGGACATACATAGTAGCTCCAACAGAGGGAGGTGTTGGGAGGCGGGAGCCGTCAGTGTATATGTGGAGGAAGTTGTGGTAGTGAGTGTGCAGGAGGTTGTTGAAAATTATCCTGCCCTGCACCGGACAGTGTGCCTTTGACCATTGTGTGTCTGTGTGCAGTGTCAAGGATATTAAGGAGGAGAGGGGAAACCAAGGGCCCAAAGGGGAAGTCTTCTCGAGAGTGAGAAAGGAGGGGGGGGGTCACCCGGAGGGAGGCAAAGAAGGAGAGGGCTCTTTCTACAAATGGTGTGTGGGCTTGATATGGTAGGGGGCCAAGAAGTGGTGCCCTACTCTGTCGGAGGAGGAGGGAGTGGAGGGCGTGGCAGCTAGGTGAGGATGCAAGTTTGGTGTAGGTGCGGACAAGGAGGGTGGAGCGTCGGTGTGACAGTGAGGATAGGGAGGATTCTGCCTGAAGGGCTGTGACTGGGGAGGACCTGAAAGCTCCCAGGGCTATACGCATGGCTGTGTTTAGAATGACATCCAGTTTATGGAGAAGTGAAGGTGAGGCCGCCCCATAAACCTCACATCCGTAGTCTAAGCGACTCCGGATATAGGCACAATAGAAACGAAGGAAGGTATGCCTGTCCGCACCCCACTTGACCCCTGCCAGGGACTTCATTAAGTTTAGTCTTTTAAGACATGAGGTCACCAGGTAGTGTATGTGACGGCTCCAGGTTAGACGGGGGGCCGTCCACTACTATACCTAGAAACTTATGTTGGGTTTTGAAGGGAATGGGTGAACCTTTGATGGTGACCACAGGTATGTTGGGTATTCGCCTTCTGGTGAAGCACAGAAGGCTAGACTTCTGGGCACTCACCGTTAGGCCCCAACGTGATGTCCAAGAGTCTATGGCATCAAGCCCACGTTGAAGGTTAAGTTGAGCCTCCTGGATAGTGGAAGCAGAGCAAAGGAGGGAAATGTCATCAGCATATAAGAGTGCATGTGTGCATGGAGAAGAGGGAAAGTCTGAAAGTAAGACGTTGAAAAGGAGAGGACTGAGAGGAGAACCCTGTGGGACACCTCTGGTGACTGGGTAAGACCTAGAGTAGGAGTTACCTATCACCAGAGAGAAGGACCTGGAAGACAGGAAGGACTGAACCCAATTGAGTGGGGAACCATTGAGTCCCAGGCGGGAAAGTTTTTCAATAATGGCATTATGTGAAGAGGAGTCAAAAGCTCCTTTGAGATCAAGAAAAGCTATCAGAGTGAATTGCTTGTGGTTAAATCCTTCCTGAATGTGGTGCTCTAGCTGGAGCAGGGCATCCAGGGTGCCCCGGTGAGGACGGAAGCCAAACATGTTAGGGGGAAGAAGGTGTTTGTGTTCCAACCACCATGTTAGTCTGTCATGCACTATGTGTTCTAATACCTTACTGAAGTTAGAGAGTAGACTGATGGGCCTGTAGGAGGAAGCCTCCGACGGGTCCTTGCCAGGTTTGAGAATAGGAATTGTGATGGCATGACGCCACACAGAAGGGAACGTGCCAGACTGCCAGCTGGCGTTGAACACGTTCAGGAGGAGGAAGATCAGAGGATCTGGGAGACGGCGAAGAAACTCATTCGGGACATTGTCCGGCCCCGTTGCCTTCCCAGCAGACAGTGCTTGTAAAGCTGATGAAAGCTCCTGGGGAGTTATAGCTGTGCTAATTGAAGACACAGCTTGGTGAGGTGAACGCGTGTCTTTGTTGACACTTCTTCTTCTTCTTGTGACCTCTTTCGCTTTTTATCGCTTCGTAGGTCCTCTTTTCCTTCACTGTTCTGCTCCAGGTATCTATTATGTCCGTTTTCCCCACGCCTGTGTCAGGAACTCTTTAGCTGCTCTTATGATTTTCTCTCTCTCTCCCTCCTTCTCTCCCCTGTACAGGCCCAGCACTGTAAGGATTCCTCCGTCCTCCTCCTCCAGTCTTCTACACCACTCCTTTCTTCCTAACACTGCCATTATGGATCCTATCAGCTTTTCTCTTTCCTCATCGTACCTGCCACACTCTACTAAGAAGTGTCCTATGGTCTCCCTGTCTCCTCTGCAGCTGTTACAATCCTGATCCAACCCATCCCTGTTCCTCGCATTCACCTCAAGTGTGCCTGTCCTAGCCTTTACTAGTAGCCTGCTGCCCCAATCTCCTACATGCCATTTGAGTGCCTCAGGCCTCTCCTTACATCTATACCATTTCAGTGTGGACTTAACTTCCATCCCTGCCTGCCATCTAGCTAATCCACCCTCTTCTATCCTTTTCTTTACCTCTCTGGACTTCATCCTATGCCAGTCCTCTTCCAGATTCTCCCTTCTTTTCCATCTATTCGTTTCTTTCTTCCATGATGACCTGTCATTATTTTTCCTCAGTACCTGCTTTACCCACCTATCCTCATCAAGTCCTTCCATCATCTTTACGAAGTTTAATTTCCCTTTAACTATCCTCTCCCTGAAGGTACTCCAGCCCATCTCTCCTCTAATGGCTTCTATTGCTGTACTGCGTGGAGCACCCAACCCTCACCTACCTATTCTGTTCTGACTCCTCTCCAGCTTTGCTATGTCTCCCTCCCGGTAATAGGTAATCTCAGACCCATATAAACAGTACGGCACAGCCATCCCCTTCCATAGACTCCTTCCTACTTCATATTTGTTAATTGATCTACCACCTGCATTAATTATCATTCCTGTCATCTTCCTGGCCTTCCCCTCATTAATCTTCATCTGTTTCTCTCCTCCTATTCCTTCTTTACTTACTTCTAACCCTAGGTAAGTCTACCTATCCACCACCTCCAGAATGTTGTTTCCTAACATCCACTGTCCCTCCTCCTGGCTATTAAACTCCATCACCTTACATTTCCTATCACTGTACCTAACATTCCACTCCCGCTCATATATATTGGCTACCTGCAACAGCTCTTCCATGTCCACCTTGCTCTCTGCCATTAATACTATGTCATCAGCATAAGTTAGGCAACCTAATC
>JAXIVD010000365.1:149225-174553 GCA_036785275.1 Cancer borealis
TTATTTGTATTTTGACGGCCCCTCAGGTCTAGGATTAGCTACATAAATATAGGTGTCCCTCTACCCATGTACTGAGTTTTTTACCTCATTGTCCTCACCTTAGTGACAACAGTAAGTGTCTGTTGTCAGGTGGTCAGATTGTCCTTCCTCTCTCACCTACGGAGTGTCCGCCTCAGTGAGCGTGCTTTTGGGTTGAATTAACACCGATCGGCCCCCCTAGAGTGGTTTGGCAAGACAATCTGACTCTAGGAAACTCCTCCCTGGTGTCCTCCCGCTTGTGTCCCGCTCCCCTCCTGCAGGAGGGGGGTGTACCCCATGGCTGAGGCCGCCTCTCCCCCTCCCCCCTCCAGGGGGAGGGAGGGTCCAGACCGACCACCCCTAACGAACACACGGCCCATCTCCTATGACCAAGCTAGATATGTGACACTGAAATCAAAGACCCACACCCGCCTTTCTACTGTAAATTCATTTATAATTAAAAAAGTTATTGATGTAAACATTGGTACTGTTGCCAATGTAAAAAAAACTTGCAAGCGGAGATTTATTAATTGAAACATTCAACACAAAACAAGTCAGTTCCCTAATGAAGCTACAACGCATGCATGATATTGAGATTGAAGCTTCGATCCCAGTATCCATGAACTCGTGTCGGGGGGTTGCCTCCCATCGCGATTTTGTGGATATGACGGAAGACGAAATCATTGATAACATGTATGATCAGGGCGTCATTGGGGCTCGTAAGATCACTAAATTCGTTGACGGCCCGAGAAGGAACACTGCTTCAGTTACTCTAACTTTTGCTGTTGCCAAGTTGCCTGATAGAGTGGATGTAGGATACGAGCGGGTTCCCGTTCGTCCCTATATTCCAAACCCTCTTCGGTGCTTTAAATGTCAACTCTATGGTCACCACGGAAATGCTTGTCGTTCGGTTCACTCTTTTTGTGGTAAGTGTGCTTGCGAAGGTCATTCGTCGGAACAGTGTTCGTCATTGGTAGAGAAGTGTCGTAACTGTTCAGAAGCTCACTCTACTTTCTCGCGGGATTGTCCTGCTTGGAAGCTGGAAAAAGAGGTCTGTACCGTTAAGGCAGTCGAAGGCATCTCGTACTTTGACGCGAGGAAGCGAGTGAAGGAGGCGCACGTCGCGCCTTCTCCAGGCGTTTCATACGCGGCAAGCGTACAGATGCGTCCAGTGATGAAATCTGTTTCGATTCAGACTGAACCTCTGCCGGCTGCACCTGCCCAAGCTGTTTCTCTTACTACGAATACCTCATCTACTCCTCCAACACCTACTATCATGAAAACAACCACATCTGCCTCTTCCTCCTCCCCCTCCTCCTCCTCCACCTCCTCCTCCACCACCACCTCTACCTCCTCCTCCTCCTCCTCCTCCTCCTCCACTAATACCAAATATGCCTCTGCTGTCTCTACCACTCCAGCTAAGAAGACAGAAAAGAATAACAAGGATAACATTAAATATAATTACACAAAATTAGAACGCAATTCCTCCTCTCATGTCATCCCAGCTCCCGCGCCATCGAGGAGGGGCTCTCACGCTCGCTCCCTCTCGACCAGCTCCGGGGAGTTAACTATTGATGAACCGATGCAGATCTCCTCTTGCAAGGGCCGAGAGAGGTCCCCGGCTAGCGCCTCCGAGCGCAAAAAAACTAAGAAATACACCCGCCCCCATCGTAACTCTTAAACCATTACGTTCAACGTTTTACAGTGGAACTGTAGAAGTATTCGGAATAAACTTCCATATTTGTCACTTTTAGTGAACTTACACAGGCCGTCCGTTATTTGCCTACAAGAGACGATGCTGGAGGATCATCCTGATCCTTCAGTACTAAAACACTACCATGCGTACAGAAGACACGACGGTCACGGCGTGGCCGTATACACACATAAAACACTACCACACACAGAAGTGACGTTGGATACCACTCTGGAGGCAGTCGCGTGCAGAGTGAAATTCAATGGCACGTATCTGGCTATCTGTTCTCTCTACTTACCTCCCAATACGCCTATTGCTGATGATGACTTAAGGTCGTTATTTCGCCAGCTTCCAGGCAACAAGCTGGTTTTGGGCGACTTTAACGCCCATCATCAGCAATGGGGCAGTGAGAGGTCAAGTGTACGTGGGGAACAGATTGTTAACATTCTCCTACAGACAAACCTCTGTCTTCTGAACAATGGTTGTGCGACTCGTGTAGACGATCGGACAGGTAACGCGACTGCCATTGACTTGTCATTGGCCTCGCCAAATATGTTCTCTGACTTCTCTTGGGAGGTCAGCGACGACGCACAGGGAAGTGACCACCTACCAATCTGCATTTCTTACGCACGCGACGTTGCCACTATCCCTCCTCCACCTAAATTTAATTTTAAGAAAGCAGATTGGGCAACCTTCCGTGTGATCGCCGATGTGGATATATCTGACGAGGACACTGACACAATGGTTAGCAACGCAACACAATCCATTTTACACGCCGCTGAGGCATGTATTCCGAAAACTTCTACAATTCACACAAAGCATGGAGTTCCATGGTGGACAACGGATTGCCGATAAGCACTTCGTGAGCGCAATAGGCGATACAGGTATTTCAGCCAGCAGCCCAGTCAAGATAATTTCATAGCCTATAAAAAGGCAAGGGCTCAGGCAAGGAAAGTCATCCTTCAAGCTAAGAGGGGCTCTTTCAGAGAGTTCACGTCATCAGTAAGCCGTACAACCCCGCTAGGACAGGTGTGGAACACAGTCCATGTCCTTAGCGGGAAAAAAACAACCACTCCGATAACCACACTCATCACCAACGGGGATGTTACAGACACCCCCCCAGCTATTGCCAACACCTTAGCCCGGCAATTTGAACAGGCGAGTAGCTCCGCCTCGTTCCACCCTGCCTTCCTTCCCCGGAAGGAGGCAGCAGAACAAACAGTCCCAAACTTTGCCACAGGAGGCGTAAACACTGATTACAACTCAGAGTTTACGCCGGATGAACTCCTCCTTGCCCTGAAATCCTGTAAAGGCTCCAGTCCTGGTCCAGATCAAATATCATACAGCATGCTCCAACATCTCGGCCCTAGTTCACTTTCTAAATTACTCTCCCTTTATAATAGAATCTGGACCACTCACACCTTCCCCCAATCTTGGCACTTTGCTCACGTTATCCCAATACCCAAAAAGACTGGTCGCCTTACGGACCCCAGTGCGTTTCGCCCTATTGCGCTCACGAGCTGTCTCTGTAAGGTCATGGAACGCATGATTAACAAAAGGCTATTTTTTGTTTTAGAAGCAAAAGGTGTGTTAAGTGGTCAACAATCGGGTTTTCGTAAATACCGAAGCACGATGGACCATTTAATGCACCTGGAGCATTGCATTTCAGAGGCTTTCGCCAAAAAAGAATTCATGATAGGAGTGTTCTTGGACATTCACAAAGCCTTCGACATGACATGGCGACACGGTATCCTCATGAAACTCCATGCTCACGGTTTAAGAGGTAACTTGCCCATTTTTGTTGATAATTTCTTACAGGACAGAACTTTCTCTGTCAAGCTTCCCGGTAACGTATTCTCGGACATTTATGTCCAGGCAAATGGGGTGCCACAGGGTAGTGTTCTTAGTCCTACATTATTTTGTGTTATGATTAATGATATTCTGTCATCAACTCCTGTCCCAAGAAATCTTAAATACTCGCTCTATGCTGACGACTGTGCGTTATGGCATTCGTCGCCAAATGCGCAGTTCTCGGCTGGACGGATTCAAATTGCTCTTGACTCCGTCCAACAGTGGGCCTCTCTGTGGGGATTTAAGTTTTCTGTTCCAAAGTGTATCGGTGTAGTTTTCACTCAACGTAAAATTCCCGCTTTGCATATTTCTCTTCAAGGTCAGCCGATACCGTTTCAAAACTCAGTTAAGTTCTTGGGTCTGCATTTTGACAGCAGACTCAATTGGAAAACACACATAAATAATTTACTAGTTCGTTGCCATAAAAAAGTCAATGTCCTAAAATACCTATCAGGTACTTCTTGGGGAGCAGACAGAAAATCTTTATTAATGGTGTACAAGTCCTTAATTCGTTCTCACTTAGACTATGGCTCACCGGTGTATGGGTCAGCGTCGGACGCAACACTGAGGAGGCTGGATGTATTTCAGAATGCATGTCTGCGAATGTGTCTTGGAGCCCTACGGTGTACACGCGTGGGGCGTTTGGAGGTTGAGGCCAATATACCACCACTAAGTATGCGACGGGACGGCCTATTACTGGCATACGGCCTGTCAACGGCCCGGAAGACTCCACTCGGTCTCATGGCAGCTACTGTTATTAAGCAGCACCACCATCTCCACACTGGTCGATACCGTCCACTAGCTGTCCGCCTTCACACTTTATGCCAGAAGTGTGAAGTGGACCTTGACGGTGTTGACCAGCTTGTGCTACCAACAACAGCCCCTTGGGAGCCCAAAGCCAACACCATTACAAAATGGCTACCCAAGCACAAGCCTGCCATGACCGAGGTGGAGATAGGATATCACTTCCGGGCTCTCGTCGCTAGCCTCCCTCCCACGCTCCACCTGTACACTGACGGCTCCAAGTCGAATGAATGTGTGGGTGCTAGTGTTTGGTCGCGTGAATGTGCCCTCAGGTTCCGTCTACCTTCCCATACATCGGTTTTTTCCTCAGAACTTTTTGCAATTGATAAAGCCATAGATTATGCACTAAATTCAAATCAAAACGTAATTGTCATTTTCACGGACTCTATGTCAGCCCTTCAGGCGATAGAGTCAGGGCGCACGGATGCCAATGAAATCCAAGGCAACATCATTAATAAGTTAAATTCACGCCGTAAGTCTTTCTCTTTGTTTTGGGTGCCTGGTCATTCGCGTATTTACGGGAATGAGCAGGCTGACATGCTGGCTATGTCCGCTGCAGAGCTCGAGGGAGCGTGGAACCTCCGTCGCGATCTGCAGTCATGTCTCTCGGCTGCAAAATCATCAGTTTACCTCCTGTGGCAAAGTCACTGGGACAACCTCCATCTTCCCACAGTAAAACCCATCCTAGGCGAGTGGGCTTCCTCCAACCGCCCCACAAGGCGTCAGGAGGTAGTCCTCGGACGCCTCAGGATGGGCTGCACCCTACCCACCCACATGCTCCCCTACATCGCCCACGCCTTCCCACCCCAATGCATCACCTGTCACACTACACTCTCTATCGACCACATCCTGCTTCACTGTGTGCGTTATCGGGAGGCGCGACGGTCCCTCGCAGCTTGCTGTGAGGCCCGCCGCCTTCCGATGACGCAGACCACCCTTCTGGGTGACCAGCATCCGGATGTGGTCGATAACCTGATGATTTTCCTGGCCGAGACCAACTTAATCAAAGAGTTATGACTTACTTGTATATTTCAATGTTTTTCTTTTTATTGATGACACTTTGTATATACTGCACTTTCTTTTATTATAAATATGTTTTGAATGAATGATTATGTGTCTAGCGTGGATGTTATGCACTTATCCCCAAATTTATTGTAAATACGTATTCGTACGTATCCTCCCCCATTATATGTATGTATCATTTTTGTCTCCTACTTTCCCTGACTAATGACTTTAGTTTTTGCCTTAGGTTCAGGCTCCCAAGTATGAATGTGTATGCATGATGCGTGACTGGAATTGTATGAATATATTTTTATTTTTATTTTTTCTTTGTACAAATATAAAATGGATAAAATAAAAAATAAATAAATAAAATAAAAAAATCAAACAAACAAACAAACAAACAAACAAACATGTAAATAAATTAAAGGGAAAAAAAAAAAAAATAAATAAATAATAAATAAATTGATAAACAAATAAAAAATAAATAAAATAAAATAATATTAAAAAAAAAAAAAAAAAGTTCAAAATTTAATTTATATGGCCTAATAGCCAATGCCATGGCTGATGGCAAAAAAAAAAAAAAAAAAAAAAAAAAAAAAAAAAAGAGGAAGTCACAGACTGAGCCCAGACACGGTACTGTGTACTTGTTGTCCTGCCGCTATTGTCTTTCACCTTCGGGTGTTATTTGTATTTTGACGGCCCCTCAGGTCTAGGATTAGCTACATAAATATAGGTGTCCCTCTACCCATGTACTGAGTTTTTTACCTCATTGTCCTCACCTTAGTGACAACAGTAAGTGTCTGTTGTCAGGTGGTCAGATTGTCCTTCCTCTCTCACCTACGGAGTGTCCGCCTCAGTGAGCGTGCTTTTGGGTTGAATTAACACCGATCGGCCCCCCTAGAGTGGTTTGGCAAGACAATCTGACTCTAGGAAACTCCTCCCTGGTGTCCTCCCGCTTGTGTCCCGCTCCCCTCCTGCAGGAGGGGGGTGTACCCCATGGCTGAGGCCGCCTCTCCCCCTCCCCCCTCCAGGGGGAGGGAGGGTCCAGACCGACCACCCCTAACGAACACACGGCCCATCTCCTATGACCAAGCTAGATATGTGACACTGAAATCAAAGACCCACACCCGCCTTTCTACTGTAAATTCATTTATAATTAAAAAAGTTATTGATGTAAACATTGGTACTGTTGCCAATGTAAAAAAAACTTGCAAGCGGAGATTTATTAATTGAAACATTCAACACAAAACAAGTCAGTTCCCTAATGAAGCTACAACGCATGCATGATATTGAGATTGAAGCTTCGATCCCAGTATCCATGAACTCGTGTCGGGGGGTTGCCTCCCATCGCGATTTTGTGGATATGACGGAAGACGAAATCATTGATAACATGTATGATCAGGGCGTCATTGGGGCTCGTAAGATCACTAAATTCGTTGACGGCCCGAGAAGGAACACTGCTTCAGTTACTCTAACTTTTGCTGTTGCCAAGTTGCCTGATAGAGTGGATG
This sequence comes from Cancer borealis, assembly GCA_036785275.1. Taxonomy (NCBI): domain Eukaryota; kingdom Metazoa; phylum Arthropoda; class Malacostraca; order Decapoda; family Cancridae; genus Cancer; species Cancer borealis. The sequence continues at coordinate 156,105 of JAXIVD010000365.1, forward strand.
TAGGATACGAGCGGGTTCCCGTTCGTCCCTATATTCCAAACCCTCTTCGGTGCTTTAAATGTCAACTCTATGGTCACCACGGAAATGCTTGTCGTTCGGTTCACTCTTTTTGTGGTAAGTGTGCTTGCGAAGGTCATTCGTCGGAACAGTGTTCGTCATTGGTAGAGAAGTGTCGTAACTGTTCAGAAGCTCACTCTACTTTCTCGCGGGATTGTCCTGCTTGGAAGCTGGAAAAAGAGGTCTGTACCGTTAAGGCAGTCGAAGGCATCTCGTACTTTGACGCGAGGAAGCGAGTGAAGGAGGCGCACGTCGCGCCTTCTCCAGGCGTTTCATACGCGGCAAGCGTACAGATGCGTCCAGTGATGAAATCTGTTTCGATTCAGACTGAACCTCTGCCGGCTGCACCTGCCCAAGCTGTTTCTCTTACTACGAATACCTCATCTACTCCTCCAACACCTACTATCATGAAAACAACCACATCTGCCTCTTCCTCCTCCCCCTCCTCCTCCTCCACCTCCTCCTCCACCACCACCTCTACCTCCTCCTCCTCCTCCTCCTCCTCCTCCACTAATACCAAATATGCCTCTGCTGTCTCTACCACTCCAGCTAAGAAGACAGAAAAGAATAACAAGGATAACATTAAATATAATTACACAAAATTAGAACGCAATTCCTCCTCTCATGTCATCCCAGCTCCCGCGCCATCGAGGAGGGGCTCTCACGCTCGCTCCCTCTCGACCAGCTCCGGGGAGTTAACTATTGATGAACCGATGCAGATCTCCTCTTGCAAGGGCCGAGAGAGGTCCCCGGCTAGCGCCTCCGAGCGCAAAAAAACTAAGAAATACACCCGCCCCCATCGTAACTCTTAAACCATTACGTTCAACGTTTTACAGTGGAACTGTAGAAGTATTCGGAATAAACTTCCATATTTGTCACTTTTAGTGAACTTACACAGGCCGTCCGTTATTTGCCTACAAGAGACGATGCTGGAGGATCATCCTGATCCTTCAGTACTAAAACACTACCATGCGTACAGAAGACACGACGGTCACGGCGTGGCCGTATACACACATAAAACACTACCACACACAGAAGTGACGTTGGATACCACTCTGGAGGCAGTCGCGTGCAGAGTGAAATTCAATGGCACGTATCTGGCTATCTGTTCTCTCTACTTACCTCCCAATACGCCTATTGCTGATGATGACTTAAGGTCGTTATTTCGCCAGCTTCCAGGCAACAAGCTGGTTTTGGGCGACTTTAACGCCCATCATCAGCAATGGGGCAGTGAGAGGTCAAGTGTACGTGGGGAACAGATTGTTAACATTCTCCTACAGACAAACCTCTGTCTTCTGAACAATGGTTGTGCGACTCGTGTAGACGATCGGACAGGTAACGCGACTGCCATTGACTTGTCATTGGCCTCGCCAAATATGTTCTCTGACTTCTCTTGGGAGGTCAGCGACGACGCACAGGGAAGTGACCACCTACCAATCTGCATTTCTTACGCACGCGACGTTGCCACTATCCCTCCTCCACCTAAATTTAATTTTAAGAAAGCAGATTGGGCAACCTTCCGTGTGATCGCCGATGTGGATATATCTGACGAGGACACTGACACAATGGTTAGCAACGCAACACAATCCATTTTACACGCCGCTGAGGCATGTATTCCGAAAACTTCTACAATTCACACAAAGCATGGAGTTCCATGGTGGACAACGGATTGCCGATAAGCACTTCGTGAGCGCAATAGGCGATACAGGTATTTCAGCCAGCAGCCCAGTCAAGATAATTTCATAGCCTATAAAAAGGCAAGGGCTCAGGCAAGGAAAGTCATCCTTCAAGCTAAGAGGGGCTCTTTCAGAGAGTTCACGTCATCAGTAAGCCGTACAACCCCGCTAGGACAGGTGTGGAACACAGTCCATGTCCTTAGCGGGAAAAAAACAACCACTCCGATAACCACACTCATCACCAACGGGGATGTTACAGACACCCCCCCAGCTATTGCCAACACCTTAGCCCGGCAATTTGAACAGGCGAGTAGCTCCGCCTCGTTCCACCCTGCCTTCCTTCCCCGGAAGGAGGCAGCAGAACAAACAGTCCCAAACTTTGCCACAGGAGGCGTAAACACTGATTACAACTCAGAGTTTACGCCGGATGAACTCCTCCTTGCCCTGAAATCCTGTAAAGGCTCCAGTCCTGGTCCAGATCAAATATCATACAGCATGCTCCAACATCTCGGCCCTAGTTCACTTTCTAAATTACTCTCCCTTTATAATAGAATCTGGACCACTCACACCTTCCCCCAATCTTGGCACTTTGCTCACGTTATCCCAATACCCAAAAAGACTGGTCGCCTTACGGACCCCAGTGCGTTTCGCCCTATTGCGCTCACGAGCTGTCTCTGTAAGGTCATGGAACGCATGATTAACAAAAGGCTATTTTTTGTTTTAGAAGCAAAAGGTGTGTTAAGTGGTCAACAATCGGGTTTTCGTAAATACCGAAGCACGATGGACCATTTAATGCACCTGGAGCATTGCATTTCAGAGGCTTTCGCCAAAAAAGAATTCATGATAGGAGTGTTCTTGGACATTCACAAAGCCTTCGACATGACATGGCGACACGGTATCCTCATGAAACTCCATGCTCACGGTTTAAGAGGTAACTTGCCCATTTTTGTTGATAATTTCTTACAGGACAGAACTTTCTCTGTCAAGCTTCCCGGTAACGTATTCTCGGACATTTATGTCCAGGCAAATGGGGTGCCACAGGGTAGTGTTCTTAGTCCTACATTATTTTGTGTTATGATTAATGATATTCTGTCATCAACTCCTGTCCCAAGAAATCTTAAATACTCGCTCTATGCTGACGACTGTGCGTTATGGCATTCGTCGCCAAATGCGCAGTTCTCGGCTGGACGGATTCAAATTGCTCTTGACTCCGTCCAACAGTGGGCCTCTCTGTGGGGATTTAAGTTTTCTGTTCCAAAGTGTATCGGTGTAGTTTTCACTCAACGTAAAATTCCCGCTTTGCATATTTCTCTTCAAGGTCAGCCGATACCGTTTCAAAACTCAGTTAAGTTCTTGGGTCTGCATTTTGACAGCAGACTCAATTGGAAAACACACATAAATAATTTACTAGTTCGTTGCCATAAAAAAGTCAATGTCCTAAAATACCTATCAGGTACTTCTTGGGGAGCAGACAGAAAATCTTTATTAATGGTGTACAAGTCCTTAATTCGTTCTCACTTAGACTATGGCTCACCGGTGTATGGGTCAGCGTCGGACGCAACACTGAGGAGGCTGGATGTATTTCAGAATGCATGTCTGCGAATGTGTCTTGGAGCCCTACGGTGTACACGCGTGGGGCGTTTGGAGGTTGAGGCCAATATACCACCACTAAGTATGCGACGGGACGGCCTATTACTGGCATACGGCCTGTCAACGGCCCGGAAGACTCCACTCGGTCTCATGGCAGCTACTGTTATTAAGCAGCACCACCATCTCCACACTGGTCGATACCGTCCACTAGCTGTCCGCCTTCACACTTTATGCCAGAAGTGTGAAGTGGACCTTGACGGTGTTGACCAGCTTGTGCTACCAACAACAGCCCCTTGGGAGCCCAAAGCCAACACCATTACAAAATGGCTACCCAAGCACAAGCCTGCCATGACCGAGGTGGAGATAGGATATCACTTCCGGGCTCTCGTCGCTAGCCTCCCTCCCACGCTCCACCTGTACACTGACGGCTCCAAGTCGAATGAATGTGTGGGTGCTAGTGTTTGGTCGCGTGAATGTGCCCTCAGGTTCCGTCTACCTTCCCATACATCGGTTTTTTCCTCAGAACTTTTTGCAATTGATAAAGCCATAGATTATGCACTAAATTCAAATCATAACGTAATTGTCATTTTCACGGACTCTATGTCAGCCCTTCAGGCGATAGAGTCAGGGCGCACGGATGCCAATGAAATCCAAGGCAACATCATTAATAAGTTAAATTCACGCCGTAAGTCTTTCTCTTTGTTTTGGGTGCCTGGTCATTCGCGTATTTACGGGAATGAGCAGGCTGACATGCTGGCTATGTCCGCTGCAGAGCTCGAGGGAGCGTGGAACCTCCGTCGCGATCTGCAGTCATGTCTCTCGGCTGCAAAATCATCAGTTTACCTCCTGTGGCAAAGTCACTGGGACAACCTCCATCTTCCCACAGTAAAACCCATCCTAGGCGAGTGGGCTTCCTCCAACCGCCCCACAAGGCGTCAGGAGGTAGTCCTCGGACGCCTCAGGATGGGCTGCACCCTACCCACCCACATGCTCCCCTACATCGCCCACGCCTTCCCACCCCAATGCATCACCTGTCACACTACACTCTCTATCGACCACATCCTGCTTCACTGTGTGCGTTATCGGGAGGCGCGACGGTCCCTCGCAGCTTGCTGTGAGGCCCGCCGCCTTCCGATGACGCAGACCACCCTTCTGGGTGACCAGCATCCGGATGTGGTCGATAACCTGATGATTTTCCTGGCCGAGACCAACTTAATCAAAGAGTTATGACTTACTTGTATATTTCAATGTTTTTCTTTTTTATTGATGACACTTTGTATATACTGCACTTTCTTTTATTATAAATATGTTTTGAATGAATGATTATGTGTCTAGCGTGGATGTTATGCACTTATCCCCAAATTTATTGTAAATACGTATTCGTACGTATCCTCCCCCATTATATGTATGTATCATTTTTGTCCCCTACTTTCCCTGACTAATGACTTTAGTTTTTGCCTTAGGTTCAGGCTCCCAAGTATGACTGTGTATGCATGATGCGTGACTGGAATTGTATGAATATATTTTTATTTTATTTTTTCTGTATACAAATATAAAATGGATAAAATAAAAAAAATCAATAAATTAAAAAAAAAAAAAAAATCAAACAAACAAACAAACAAACAAACAAACATGTAAATAAATTAAAGGAAAAAAAAAATAAATAAATAAAAAAAAAATAAATTGATAAACAAAAAAAAAAAAAAATAATAATAATAATACTAAAAAAAAAAAACAAGTTCAAAATTTAATTTATATGGCCTAATAGCCAATGCCATGGCTGATGGCCAAAAAAAAAAAAAAAAAAAAAAAAAGGAGGAAGTCAGTAGGAACTTGTCCTCTCACCAGTGAACAACAACCTCTTGGATTACTACAACGGGATCACCATTACCACATAAGGCTGAGTAACCATACTGTCCCTGTTTTCCCCATCACGTCTCAGGACCCAATTAGTTTTATATTTATCCATATTTATGTGTATTTACTGTGTGTGTGTTTTTTTCTGTCTTGTGTGCATTGTTTTGGGTAGGATTTAATTTCAAGTAAAGTACATGTAAGACTTGCTCCCTTTGTTTTCCCCCCACCGTGAAAAAGTTCTGGACCTACAATACCTGCACTTAAGTATTGTTTTTTTCTTTTCTTGTTATGGCTACGGACTTCTTCGATAATCCCAGGTACACGGTCCAATAAGTTCGTGGCCGTAATAACACACACATCCGCTTCGCTTCACCCACGTAGAGGGCCCACAGTTCGTTATTTTCAACACTTCCCTAATATATTTCAAGCTTTATGCTTGTTTTTGGTTAGCTTTTATATAAAAAACAACATATATTATAAATCTTATTTATTTCTACAACTGTTATGGTCTTGAACGTCTTACTTTCCTCTTATTTAATCGAAATATTATCTCGCTCAGTGTCTACACAGATGAAGTTCTGAAGTTTGATAAGCTGTGATTGGTTACATGACAAGAGGCAAAACACTGGCAAACGCAGAAATTCGTATATTGAAAGTGTTTGCGATATGTTGGTCAGAATTTGCCTAGTCATTGCATCTTGGAAAGTGGTCTTGACATTACATGTAAACGCTTTTAATGTCAATGTGTAATAAACAGGAAGGAAGTTTCAACATGTGACGTTGACATTTGGGTAAAAATTCATTCATTCTATTTCAAAGTATATTTTGCATTAGTCCATTACATACATTAAAAACAAAGAAGGTAAAACTAAAATGCATTGTATTACATTTATTTATATCTTACTTACATGACAATCGTGAAAATAAAAAAAACACAAAAAATATTACTTCTCCTAACGAGATTAATAACTTACAATAACTTATAAACAAAACAATACATTTCATACACTATACATAATATAGAAATACCAAAACAACCTAACTCTAATACACCAAACATTAGCTTAACAAACCTAATTAATCGTACTATAGATAAGACCATACACGACACCGGAATACAACCGATCCCCAACACCACAATGACAACAAACCCAGAGTGACCACCTTAATAGTTTATTACCATTATTATTACCACTACAATACCACCACAGGAGGAATGAGGTAATTAAACACCTATACACTCTTATTAACAACCATACTATTAATTATAAAGCCACAGGGCTGGCAGGAGGAAGTATAAATAGTAAATACTATAATAATAAGGGTGTGCGTGGCAGCTAAGAGGATGTGATAATATACTTAATTAGTTTATTTAGTGTAATTTAGAGTATGTTCATGATATATGTGTTGGTCTACCAGTGGTGCCATCATGAAGGTGTAAGTATGTGAGTCTTAACTAGCCTGGCACTGAGTTTGGGTGTAGTCTGGGGTCTGCAGTGTGTAGCCAGGAAGTGAAGGCTGGTTTGGGTTTACAGTCATTTCGTCCACATTGCCAATTCGCCCACATGTCGACCTAACCTAACCTGGGCAAAGTGACTCCATTGTGTGGGCGAAATGACCTGTGGATGAATGACTCCATAGTGTGGCGAATTGGCAATGTGGGCGAAATGACCGGTTATCCTGGTTTAGAAGCATACGTACACAGTTATGATGGTAATTTGGAGTTTGAAAGTGGTATAACTGGTATTCTGGTCAGATTTAACCTTTCCCTGTATTTTAATGGAGTATATATCAAATCATTCACCTTAATTAACACATTTTTATTATTTTTCCACCCTCACAGTGGCGTGCATAACTACCAGACGTCACCACCACCCTCCCGCATCCAGCCCCTGTAGGCAACTTGGGCTCCGTTAACGCCGCCTCCACCACCGCCACCACACCACTCAGCTATCGGTCAGCCTCACCTCTCCCCTCCCCAGTCACACACAGGTAAGAATGACTGTCTCTAGGGTGATTAGGTTAGGTTAGGTCAGGTAATAATGACTCTAGGATGATTAGCATGATATTAATGACTGTATCTAGGGTGATTAGTATAATATTAATGACTATTTAGGATAATTAGCATATTAGTGACTATGTATGGTAATTAGCATGATATTAATGACATCTATCTAGAGCAGCGTTTCTCAACCGGGTTTCCACAAAAGGTCATTAGGGCTTCCGTGAAATCCTTCAAATATACACAATTTTATAAACATTTTCCCATGAGAACAGCGCTGTGGCTGTGTGTGGGGGTAGAGGGGGAACCAGAAGCTGAGGAGAGATATGAGATTCCCGAAGTGGTGAAGGAACAGCTTGTAAAACGAGGAGTCAATGGCGCAGTGAGTACACGAGGCTAATAACCTCACCTCATCCTTTATGTCACAAGGAAACCAGGTGTGCATGAATCACTGTGCAAAGCTAACTTAGAGCCATAGTATGTTGAAGATGGGCTGTGTTGCGCTATCTATCCAACATTGTCTCATCGCTACAAGGTATTGCTGCTTCTAATTCCATGCTTTGTATTTAGTTTAATTTGGCTAACTCGGCAGCACATGTTCATAGCATTGGGATTAGAGGTTTTCAGGCCAGCAGGAGCCGTGATGCTTCTTCTCTCCCTACAGACTTCAGTATCTAGCAGGTTCTCTTGCATCATTCTCTGACACCCTCCACCTTAATTTTCACCGTAAGTTGTCTCCCCGCCCTTATACTGTGCCTTCACTCTGTCCGACATCCCTCTTGACTTGTAATGGGTTCCGTATCCCGACACATATAAATGGTTCGGTTTGGTTTATATCTCTCTCTCTCTCTCTCTCTCTCTCTCTCTCTCTCTCTCTCTCTCTCTCTCTCTCTCTCTCTCTCTATTAGTTTAGTTTAGGACAATTAAGTTAAGTTTGTGTCGTTAACTTGAGTTAGGTCAGCTTGGGTTTGTTATTGACCTAACCATCTTGCCAAATAATTCGCTTTGTTTTTCAGTCCTGCAACTTTCTTAGGGAATTGATATTGACATTTGTATATAAATTTTTTTACTTGAGGAATAACTGAAGAAGAAAAAAAACATTGATATAGACATGTATTTACTTAAAGATAGATATATAGATAGATGTTTATTCTTCTTATAGCCATGTACGGTAGCGCTTGGACGGGCCTCGACACCAAAAAAAACAGAGATAGCAGCCATCTTCGGACCTCCAAAACCACCTCGTAGAATAACCACTCCCCTCCACCAAGACCTCCAAAAAGTCCCTCTTTAATAGATACCGCCAGACACGATGGGCTGAGAGAGGCAGGAAATAGATCATCCTCTACCACCTCCTCCTGCACCTCTTCATCTTCGGCGCCAAAATCAACAAAATTGCAACACGGTAGGCCTCCCAAAAGACGCTCTTGGCCTTTCCTTTTATGCGATTGTCTTTATGTAAACTGTCGGAGCTCTGAAGACGCAGACAAGTGAAGGTTTTGCAAGTAATCTTCATAATGGATAGCTTGTTGGGGATTCTATTATTGTATTTCAGTGATTCGTCAGTTATATATTTGGTTATTATGAGTCTGTGCTTTGTAATGAAATGAGTAAGATATGTTCAATGACTTATCGGTTTTTTGTTTTTTTTGTTTTTTTTGTTTTTTTGTTTGTTTTTTGTTTTTGGTGTGTGTGTGTGTGTCTGTGTGTGTGTGTCTGTGTGTCTGTGTGTGCGTGTGTGTCTGTGTGTGTGTGTGTCTGTGTGTGTGTGTGTGTGTGTGTCTGTGTCTATGTGTGTCTGTGTGTGTGTGTGTGTGTGTGTGTGTGTGTCTGTGTGTGTGTGTGTGTGTGTGTGTGTGTGTGTGTGTGTATTTATTTACCTAGTTGTGGTTTATGGGAGGGGAGTAATCTCATATTGTCCCGTATTTATATCTTACTTTATCCAACTTAGCTTTAAAGCTGTGTACACTGGTGGCGTTTACAATATCTCCACTTAATTCATTCCAGGTGTTGACCACTCTGTGCGGAAAACTGTACTTCTTGGTGTCCCTGATACAACGCTCCTTCTTCAGCCTCTTTCCATGTCCCCTTGTACTTCTGTCCTCCAGATTTAACAACTCTCCATCAATTCTATCCAGGTTGTTCACCATTTTATAAACTCCTATCAAGTCCCCTCTCTCTCTCCTACTCTCAAGCGTAGGAAGTTCCAGTTTCCTCAATCTTTCTTCATATGTGAACTCTCTCAATTCCGGTACCATCTTGGTGGCTGCCCTTTGCACCCTCTCCAATTTTCTAATATTTTTCTTTGTGTGAGGGGACCATACAATCGCCGCATACTCCAATCTCGGTCTAATCATAGCGGTAATCAGTTTTCTCATCATATCGGCATCCAAGTACGAAAAAGTAATTTTGATTCTCCTTAGCAGACTACTCACTTCTCCCGTAATTTTATCTATATGCCTATCCGGGATTAAACTCCGCGTAATAGTCACCCCCAAATCAACCTCCTCCTTCGACTTTTTCAAACTAACATTTTTCATTTTGTAATTATAGTTCACTCTCCTTTTGCTTTTGCCAAATTTCATGACTTTGCACTTACTTAAATTGAATTCCATTTGCCACTTTTCACTCCATCTACCAATCTTATCAAGGTCCTCTTGCAATTTCTCACAATCTCTCACATTCTGCACTTTCCTCACCAATTTGGCGTCATCGGCAAACAAGTTGATATGACTGTCGACTCCTTCAACCATGTCATTTACATATATACCAAACATGATCGGTCCCAGCACTGACCCTTGGGGTACTCCACTAGTAACTTTCAACCTTGAAGAATTATTATTCCTTATTACCGTTCTCATTTCCCTCTCATGAAGATAATCCTTCATCCATTCCAACAATCGTCCTCCAATTCCTCCATACCTCCCTATCTTCCATAACAGTCTCTTATGTGGTACCTTGTCAAAGGCCTTCTTCAAATCCAGGTAGACCCCATCCATCCAACCATCTCTCTCTTGTACAACATTTATGACTCTTGAATAAAAAGACAACAAATTTGAGGAACATGACCTCCCTCTCCTGAATCCGAACTGGCATGTTGTCAACACATAATTTCTCTCCAGATATTCCATCCAAGTATTCTTAATAATCTTCTCACATATTTTTCCTACTACACTCGTCAAGGACACTAGTCTATAATTCAGTGGATCCTCTCGACTTCCACTCTTGTAAATTGGTACAATATTTGCTCTTTTCCAATCCTTCGGCACTTTTCCCTTCATCAACGACAACCTCACCAGGCTATAAACTTTATCCACCAACTGATTTCTACATTCTTTCAGAATCCAATTTGAAATTCCATCTGGACCAGCCGCCTTATTTACATCCAAATTTTCCATCAATTTCATAACTTCCTCCTGACTTACTTCTATTCCTCTCAACTGGTTTCCGGTCAACTCCTCATCTGCCAAGTCAAAGTCGTCCTCTTCGGTAAATACTATTTGAAACCTTTCATTCATCACCTCCGCCATTTCTTGTACCTCGTCATATTTTCTTCCATCAACCTTCAATCCAGTTATACCTTCACTTTTCTTCATTTTTCCGTTAATATGTCTATAAAATAATCTTGAGTCACTCCTACATTTTTCCATAATGTCCTTCTCATAATTTTGTTTTTCTGTCCTCAAAATCCTTACACATTCATTTCTAGCTTCCACATAACGTCTCCATGCAGTTTCCGTCTCTATTTTCCTCCATCTATTCCATTCAGTCACCTTGCACTTTCTAGCCCTGTCACACTTAACATTGTACCATTCTTTACCCTTTTTCAAATTTATTCTCCCTCTTGGAACATACCTGTCCACTGCAATATTGTATATCTTGACAAACTCATCCCATTTCACCTGTACATTATCTGCTTCCTCAAAACAACTCCAATTTACACTTTCAAAGTATTTCCTCATTTCTACGAAGTTTGCTTTGTAATATCTATATCTTTCCACTTTGTACTCCTCATTTGTCCTTAAAGATTCTATACTGAGACCTATTTCAATTAGCACATGATCACTTTTGCCTACAATTTATTGTTCCTATAGCTTCTGCATCACTGGTAAACAGCAAATCCAATCTTGATGCCTTTTTCCCTTCCCTGAATCTCGTTTCGCAGTCAATCCATTGAATCATTAGGTTTTCCTCAGCCCAATTTACGAGTTTACTACTCCATGAATTTTCTCCTCCTTGAAAAGTCTTGTCTTCCCAATTGATTTCCTTGCAATTAAAGTCTCCCACCACAAGTACGTTCTTTTCTTGTGATACTATCCTGTCCATCTCACTTATTGTATCCTCCAACATTCTCTCATGATCATCTCTTAACCAAGCATTTGTCAGGGGCGGTACGTAAACCCCCACATATGTCGTTAATTTTCCCTTACTATTATTTACAACAACCCTTATGACCTCTAACTTATTCTTGCTTATTTCCACTCTTTCCACTTTGACACCTTTTTCTGTCAATATCATCACTCCACCACCTTCTTTACCATCTCTGTTTTTCATCCATACCTCATACTTATTTTTTTCAATATCTGGTAATGGCCACTCATCTTTCCACTTAGTTTTGCATAATATTAACACATTAGGCTTTGCTCTTTCAAGATACTCATCAACCTCTGCCCTTTTTGACATCAGTACATTAACATTGGTATAACATATTTTTCTTACTTCCTGATATATTTCTTCGTTAACCTCAGGTCTCTGACCTTCCAGTAGAACTGTTTCTTCTCTTCTGTCCTCTCCTCGTTTTTTTGTTTTGCCTCTATGACTAAATCCTTCAATTGCTTTCTCTCTTCCTCGTTCAAATCTTTATTAATCCATATACCTTTAAATTCCTCCTTTCCAGCTAGTTTCCAGGATCCGTTTATCACCTCTTCAGCCTGAACCTGCGTAGGAAACTTTATCCTTAAAGGTCTATCTTTTCCTTCTTCAAATTTTCCAATTCTATAAAATTCTTCAATCAAGTTCGCCGCTTGGCCCGGCTCCTCTGTAACTTGTGTCAATATTTTATGTATTTCCTCCTTCTCCTTTTCTTCTCTGTCCAGTCTACTCACTATTTTTTCTTCCTTAACACCAAAGATTACTACACACTTTATCTTGTCTACCGTATCTCTTACTAGTTTCTGTTTTTCCTTAATTACACTAATCACTTTCTCCTTTATCCTCTGCTCTTTTTCCTTTTGTTGATCTTCTATTATCTTCCTCAGAGATTCTCCCTTCACTTCACTCTCTTTGATCCATTCAGATTGCTTCTTTTCGAGTGTCCTAACTAACAAGTTAACTTCCTCATTTATCTTCTTGACTTGTGTCATCTCCATATTGAGTTGGCTATTGAGGTTCTTATTTTCTTCTTTTAGTATACCATTTACTTCCTTCATTACTTTCAACTCTTCCTTAACTTCTATTAACTCCTTCGTGATTTTCTTCTGCTCACCCTTGACAGACTCCAGTTCTCCTTTGAAAGATTCGCATATGGTCCTCACATTCTCTACCATTTCCTCCAATTGTTGTATCTTTCTCATCTGTAATCTGTAATTCAACTCTCTGCCATCCTCCACATCCTCCTTCCTAAAACCCTCAAACCTTGGTGTCACTCCAGTTAGGGTTACACCACCACCACACTTCGCCATCTTGCCAACAGAATGTAAACAAACCGTCCCAGTGTACACTTTTCAATTTAGGCACTAAAAATTCATTTAATCTGGCACTATTTTGCTCCCCTCCCTTGACCAACTTGCTAGATAGTCCTGATGTGGCCGTAATTCACTCCTCCATGTGATGTGTTGCAGCTCTATAGCCTCCAGTCAGGAGCGGGTTCAGACACCTCCTCCCTCTACAAATGCTCACCAGTGTGTGTGTACGTGGGTGTGTGTGTGTGTGTGTGAGAGAGAGAGGAAGGTTGTTTGTGTGTGTGTGTGTGTGTGTGTGTGTGTGTGTGTGTGTGTGTGTGTGTGTGTGTGTGTACGTGAGAGACAGAGAAAGCTAGTTTGTGTGTGTGTAAGTTTGTTAGGAAGAAAGAGAAGTGTGTGTGTATGTGTGTATGTATGTGTGTGTGTTTGACTAAGTGTATGTATGTATGTATATGTACGTGAGAGAGAGAGAAAAAAAAATGTTTACAAATATCTAACCATAACCTTTCTCTCTCTCTCTCTCTCTCTCTCTCTCTCTCTCTCTCTCTCTCTCTCTCTCTCTCTCTCTCTCTCTCTCTCTGTGACCTTACCTGACCTTGACCTTGACCTTGACCTTTTCAGAGCTAAGTAACCCTACGCCCTGGTGGTCCTCCTCAACAATGACCTCGTCCTAGTTGACCTCGTGACCCCTGGCTATCCTTGCTTTGAAAATCCTTACTCTATGGATATACACGAGGCTCCTGTCACCTGCTGTAAATACCTCATACCTGCTTTCTACCCAGCAGGAGCCAGGGGGGGCGGGGGGGCGGGCATAGGAAGCAGGGGTTTCAGAGAAGGAGTGGCCGATTAAGGGAGGAGAGTTGGCGGCTACATCCTGTCCTTACCCTGAGCTGATTCTAACTGGGTATGTGTTTGTGTGTTTTTTGGGGGGTATGTGGGGTGTGGGATGGTGGGGAGGTAGGTACGGGAGGGGGGGTTATCTGGGTGTGTGTGTGTGGAGGGGGGAAGGTGGAGGGGTTATGTGGAGGGAGATATGGAGGGAAATGTGAAGGTGTGTGGAGAGAAAAATTAGTGTCTACTTCCTGTCCTTATCCAGAGCTGATTCTAACTGGGTATGTGTTTGTTTGTTTTTTGGGGGGTATGTGGGGTGTGGGATTGTGGGGAGGTAGGTACGGGAGGGGGGTTATCTGGGTATGTGTGTGTGGAGGGGGGAGGGTGGAAGGGTTATGTAGAGGGAGATATGGAGGGAAATGTGAAGGTGTGTGGAGGGAAAAATTAGTGTGTCTATCTCCTGTCCCTACCCTGAGCTAATTTTAACTGGGTATGTGTTTATGTGTTTGTTTTGGTGGGTGTGGGTGTTTGGGCGGGTTGGGGAGGAGGGTACGGGAGGGGGTGTTATCTGGGTATGTGTGTGTGGAGGGGGTATGTGGAGGGAGATATGGAGGGAAATGTGAAGGTATGTGGAGGGAAATATTGAGGTGTTAGAAATTAGTGTTCAAAGGAAATTGTGTTTGGGGGGTGGGGTGGGGGGGGGTAGGTAGGGGATGTAGGTGTGTGTGTGTGTGGAGGGGGAATGTTGGGGGAGGTATGTGGAGGGAAAAGTGGAGGTATGTGGAGATAAAAATTAGTGTATCTACCTCCTGTCCCTAGTCTGAGCTGATTCTAACTGGGTATGTGTTTAAAATGTGTAACTAGAATACAAGGATAAGTATTCTATATATTATAAACTTGAAATTAATGTTATGGTAATTTTACTATTACTATTATTTCTACTACTACTACTACTACTACTACTATTACTATTATTACTACTACTACTATTACTACTACTACTATTATTATTACTACCACGACTACTACTATCCAAAACCATCCTAGACTTTTTCCACTATTTCTACAATATTTACCACTATCATTAACCTACTATCCTACATGCCAACACCACTACTATCCATACTACTACTACTACTACTACTACTACTACTACTACTACTATTACTATCCAGATCCATCCTAGACCATTCCAACCATCACCACACTATTTACCACAACCATTAACCTACTATTCCACACCCAACACCACTACTATCAATACTACTCTTACCAGCTAACGGAGTTTTGTGGAACCGATCAAACAGAAAAAGGCTGTGCGTGCCAGGCGTGTTAGTATTTACCTGACTGGTTGCCTCATCACAGGCTGCTGTGATGTCATCCAAACGGATGACATCACAGCAGCCTGTGACGAGGCAACCAGTCAGGTAAATACTAACACGCTTTTAATTATCCATGCAGGTACAAATGACGTCATGAACACCAGATCCGAGGAACTGCTGGAGAGATACAGGAAGCTGATTCGACGATACAAATGTAAGACTAATAAAATAATTCTTTCAGGAATCCTTCCCCGAAGTAGTGCACCCACAGCTTTTTTCAACAGGGCCTTCAGCACCAATAACTGACTTAAGTCCATTTGTACAGATGAAGGAATCGACTTTATCAACTTCTGGGATGACTTTTATAACAAACTTTTTCTTTTCAAGGACGATGGCTTGCACCTCAATCCAGTTGGAGCTGCTCGTTTAGGCAGGCTACTTAATGACAAAGTTTCTGATTTCAGAAGAAAAAACAGTATCCAGCCTCGCACAACCTCAGCTACGTAAGTAACACCATGTATAGAAAAACTAACGTAAACAATTGTCTAAAAATTTGCATGTTTAACGTGCGCAGCCTCAGAAATAAATTCTCAGATTTAGAAGCACTTACAGCATCTGAAGATTTTCACATTATTGCAGTATCGGAATCTTGGATTAACACAGAAAATAGAGACTTTTTAGCAGAATATAATTTGCCAAGCTATTCAATATTCAGTTGCGAACGACAAAATAAAAAAAAGGTGGGGGCGTTCTTTTTTACGTGAAAGCCAGTCTTAACCCTACAGTCTTGCAAACTGAAAAAATAGATAACGTAGATGTTATATTTTTACAACTGAAAACACGTTCTAAGAAAATTATTATTGGACTCATTTATAGACCACCAGCACACAATAATAATAGCGATAGAAAATTATTCGACCAGATAATCAAAGTAAGTAATTCATTTGAAAGCATAATCTTTGGAGACTTTAATCTTCCTGTAACTTCATGGGGAAATTCTCTTAAATCTCATATGGGTCACGACTTATATAATAATTTATTAGAGAGTGGCTTAAGTCAGCACGTAAGCAAACCCACGAGAGGTGATAATATACTAGATCTTGTATTTTCAACAAACGACGGTCTAGTAAGTAACGTTAATACGGGTCCTGAATTCAGTACCAGCGACCATAAAATTGTCTCTTTTAACATAAATCTCGAAGTTTACAAAGATAACGTAAGCGAAGAACTTATCTTCATGTATCGTAAAGGTAACTTTGAAAAACTGAGAAAGCTTTTAGCAGATACTGATTGGAGCATAGTAGACAACGAAACCGATGTAAATAGATCGTGGGAAAAGTTTTATAACATCTTAAATGAAGCCGTTAAAGTATGCATTCCCGTTTGTAAGAGACATCCACGTAAAAATAAAAATATTAATAAACCAAAATGGTGGAATAGCCAGATTGAGGCAGGATTATTACTTAAAAAGCGGGTACATGATAAATATTTACTATCACAAAACGAAAACGATAAAATAGAATACGAAAGACTAAGACGCGAAACAAAAAAGATGATTAGACGAAGTAAAAAAGATCTCGAAATATATATTGCGAATAAAACTAAATCCAACCCCAAGGAATTTTACACCTACGTACGTAATAAAAAAGTTATCACAACTAATATTGGCCCACTCCACCTAGAAAACGGTAAGGAAATAAATACAGAATCAGAAATGGCCGAAGTACTAAATGATTATTTTGCATCCATTTTTACTGTTGAAGACACCGATGAAATCCAGGAAGTAACCCCAGCTAAACCTAACTTAATTCTTTTAAGCGATTGTCACTTTACTGAGGATATAATAACTAAGGCACTTGATAAAATTAAAGTAAATAAAACTCCTGGTCCTGATTGTATTGCACCGAGAGTCTTAAAAGAGGCAACATTTCAAATCAGCAAACCTCTTGCAATACTATTTAATAAATCTTTAAATTCTGGAAAAGTTCCCGACATTTGGAAATGAGCAAATGTTACCCCTATACAAAAGAAAGGAGATAAAACACTACCGATTAACTACAGACCAATCAGCCTCACATCCGTAGTTGGTAAATTAATGGAAACTATAATACACGATAAACTAGTGACTTTTCTTGAAGAAAATAGCATGATTAATAATTCTCAACATGGTTTCCGAAACAAACGATCTTGCTTAACGAATCTCCTTGACTTTTATAATGATGTATTCAACATTTATGACGAGACAAAAGTGGTTGATATAATTTATCTCGACTTTCAAAAAGCGTTTGACAAAGTTCCCCACAAACGGTTATTAAAAAAATTAGAATCACACGGCATATCTGGAAATATTCTTAAATGGGTTGAAGACTGGCTTTCCGAAAGACAACGCGTTGTCATAAACGGTAAATCATCTAACTGGCGAGACGTTAAAAGCGGGGTGCCACAGGGCTCAGTACTTGGTCCCATTCTTTTTCTAATTTACGTAAATGATATTGATGAAGGCCTCACTTGTAAAATATCAAAATTTGCTGACGATACGAAAATCACGAGTAAAGTAACTACAACCGCCGATAAACTACAATTTCATTCAAACCTCAACATGTTAGTCAATTGGTCAAAGAAATGGCAAATGAAATTTAATGTTGATAAATGTAAAGTTTTGCATATCGGTAGCAATAATCAATTCAATAAATATACAATGAATTACTCTGAACTTTCCAAGGTTAACCATGAAAAAGACTTATGGATAACTATTAGTAACGACCTCAAGCCAGATAAACATTGTTCAGACGTTGTAAAAAAAGCTAACAAACTGGTCGGTTTCATCGGTAGAACTTTTGATTATAAATCTGAAAAAGCTATCCTTACATTATATAATGCACTCGTACGCCCTCATCTAGAATATTGCATTCAATTTTGGTCACCATACTATAAAAAAGATATTAATAAGCTGGAGAGAATACAAAGAAGAATTACTAAAATGATCCCAAGACTGCGAAACAAGTCTTACGAAGAACATCTAAAGGAGCTGAACTTATTCAGTTTATCCAAACGTAGGCTACGAGGGGATCTAATTGAGGGTTTTTAAATTTTCCATGGTTTTGATAATATTAACATAAACGATTATGTAACTACTGATCTCACAAGCTCCACCCGTAACAATGGCTTCAAGATCATTGGTAAGCGCTTTAGATCAAATGAAGCGAAGCACTTTTTCTTCAATAGAATCGTAAATGTTTGGAATTCTCTCCCAGCACAAATTGTCAACAGTACTACAATTGAATCATTTAAGAAAAAACTCGATAAGCACTTAGCATCTGTTCACCAAGTCGAATATTTCACTACTGCGTAAATTTTATTTATTTATTTATTTTTTTATAGCATAGATTACTCTGCGTAAATTTTATTTATTTATTTTTTTTTTATAGCATAG
>JAXIVD010000366.1:5000-172500 GCA_036785275.1 Cancer borealis
AATAACTTCTAAAGCATGCATAAGGCACCTATAACTCTTCGTCTCTTTCTCCTCTCCCCGTGCAGCATCCGGTCGCTGGACTCTTGGCTGTGTTACCCTGCGAACGAGGGAGAGCGTCATACAGAAGCATTACCACCCTGAGTCCTTCCTGTACCTGGCCAACACCGCCACAAGAGCCTATACGATGACTTGCTCCTGTCTCTGCGGCCTCTCGCCCTGCTGCCCTTCAATCTGGACTTGCTGCACGAATATAAGGCTTTGCACGCCAGCCTTCAAAAAATGGAAGAACGACTACTGCTCCATACCGCTTCAAGTCCAGGGGATCGTCCACCATCGACCCTCGACCTCCTGCCCTCTAAGGAAACTAAGGAATTCAAGAACGCTGCTCAGCAGGACCGCGTCAAGGCCCTCATGCGGGTGCTCGCCTCGCCCGAACTCGATGAACACGAACTCCTTCACTCGACGCTAGACCATGTACGGGACCGAAGCCGCAGCCCTCGCCCGCGTTCCTGCTATGATCACGTGTCTGGGGAAGAGCTAAGCCCCGCCCAACGGAAGCGGTGGAGCGGCGTTCAGCTCGGCTCGCGACTACTGACAGCCATCGATAAGCTGATGCTGGAGGAGGCTGCCGGCACCTCCAGTGAAGACTACACTGACTCCATTGACAACCCTAAAAGTGGGCGGTCATCAGGGAACCGGCGGGGCAGCTTTGGCCTCAACGACGACCTGCAAACAGACCTTAGGATCAGCGACGTGTCGAGCCGAGACGGTGACGTGAGTGAACGGTCAGCCTCTGACAAGGACACGGAAAATGAGAAGGGGGCGAGGGCGTGTGTTGAGATTGACCGAGATGAGGAGCCGGAGGGTGTCAGGTTCCGGCGATTACAACTTAAATGGGAGCAGATGGCCAGCCCGGAGAAGAAGCAAGCCAGGGCACTGCAACAACAACAACAGCAGCAGCAGCAGCAACAACAACAACTACAGCAGCAGCAGCAGCAGCAACAACAACAACCACAACCACCCCCACCTCCACCAGAGAAGGCCATCAGCCCCAGCAGTGGCACCAGGTCTAGAATACCAAGGCCGGTGAGCATGACGTCACCCCAGCGACCCTTTAAGGCCTTTGATCCCACCAAGGAGAAGACGTCACCGCAGATCAAGCAGCCTCCGAAATACGTTCCTGCGTCCCCCAAAGAGCTTCCCAAGCCTGCCCCGCGACGCTCGCTTAAGGACAAAGCCACGTGCCAGTCCCCAGCAGGAGAAGAACAGGGCGGCGCCTCCACCCGCCCTCCCTCAGTCCGCTCCCGCCTCGCCCCTCGCCCCACCTCCATCGTCAATAACATGGTCCGCGCCTCCTCAGTGCCTGGTCGCGTCCCCGCCTCAGCAGACAAGAGCAGCAGCCCCAGTGGCAGGTATGAGGGCCAGCGTAGGTATGGTGGACAACCCAGGTCAGCCAGCCATGGGAGACGGGTGACCCTCGGAGACTCGCCCAGGTAGGTACCCTCGACCAGCCCACAAAGACAAGGGTGGTCGTGGTGGAATCAAGTCACTCATTTGCTTCCTTTATTTAATCCACATTTGTCAACTAGAATTTTTAACTCGGTTGTAGATTATTACAATGTTGTGTTATCTCCCCACTTCCACCACCACCACCACCACCCATGTCTCCATAGATTGTTTCATTCCACGAAAAAAAAAAATTGTCACGTAACCTTTACCTAGCACTGACTCAAAGCACAAAGAAGAAAGAAAGCACCCACACCGCCGCGCCTTACCTTATAGTGGGAAGTATTCACGAGTTTCAAGGTAAAGTATTGCATTCGCCTCGTGTGACCTGGACAGATTTACTTACGTACTTACTAAATTCGCTCTTTGCACCAGCTATTGGTGTACCCTATCGCCGCCGCCCCGCCCCACCGGCATGCCTGGGTGCGGGGCGGACCTACATAGTCCCTCCACTCTATTGGACTCACTGTGAATGGAATACTGTCCTCTAATAGATCTGCTGTCCTTGTAGATGAAAAGATAACACAAAGTTGATCTCTGCTCTGTTTTATGACATAAGGATAAGTTCTGAATGTGTTGAGCCGATGCATGCCTCGTAGAGTTCATGTTTGCATATTAACGGTGGCTTCCTCCACCTGTCTCGGCCTCCTTGAGTGAGGCGTGAGCCGTCTCACCATCGTGCGCGGCTACATCTCGAGAGCCTCGCACTCACGTAGTCCCTTGTTTGTGCTTTGATGTGACTAAACATGCATTTTGCTTACAGGTGAAATATACTTATAATTAAAGATAATATAACATTGGTAGAGTTTGCACATGCATATACTCACATAGACCTTTTTTCCCGAGAAGCATTCCTTTTGCCTCTCACTAGACTAGTTACATATTGAATTTCATATTAAACTTGTCTGCATTTTTCAAGTAAATTCCACTTTATAATACCCGCACCGAGGGAGAATACACCACTGCTCTCTGCCCGGTTACTGCACCACTACCAATACCCTCCTCCCCCAACACAGCGAAGGCGTTAACCTCACCGCCATCACCACAAAGCACACACTGACACTCACTCAGCACACCACAAAACACCGAAGAAAACATCACATTTGAACTAAACTGTTGAATAAAACTCACTCATACTCACACTGTCGAGAATGTTTTGCTTCACACAACAATCAAACACTTCAGAAAGACTGCACGTTCATTATTACATTATCCGTTATTGTTATACCATTTTAACACTTTCTTCTCTCTCTTCCCTTCCCTCCCTCCCTCCCTCCCTCCCTCCTTCCCTCCCTCCGTCTCTTCCACCTTCCACAGACTGGTACAGACGCTCCACCACCGCCTTGCAACCGACAACGGCCACCTCAGCTTCAACCGCGGTGATATCCTGACGGTGGTAGTGGAGGTGGATGACCGCTACCTCCTCTGCTGCCACAACGACCGCAAGGGCCTCGTTCCGCGCGCCTCCATCATCATCCACGAGCAATGAGGACGGCGCGGGGCGGAGCGGGGCGGAGCGGGACGGGGCGTGGTGGCAGACTTCTAGACCTACTGACCCACCACCTTCGCACCCGCCGACTCCCATGTCCAGTGAAGCGAAGGAAGACCAATTGGTGATAATCCTGGTTCATCACGGACGAAATAATGCTGATTTTTTTTCTTTCCTTTTTCGTCCTGTCTCGGAGGCTAAACACTGACGCACTCATTGTCATTGATTTATCCATTCCATTAATTATTTATATTTACATGTAAGACCGTTCACTGGGCTGAGAAGCGGGTGGTTGCAAGGCTGTTTGGAGGTGAACGCCGCTAAGGTGTTACAGAAGCAGGGAAAGAAAGAGATTAAAACAATAGATAAATAGATCAAGGAGCCAAGCAGATCAGAGTGATGCCAGTACATATATATAGCTTATAAGACCTTTTATATGCTACTCACAAAACTTCCCAAAAAACAAAAAAACTTTATTGAAACTTGTACATGATTTTAAAATAACATTATCCAACCCTGTGCACATACCCCTCAACCCTGTCATCTTCTCACTGCATTGTAGTGACTACTACTACTTCCGTTACAAATTATGTAACATCTGATTCATTCGTGCCTGGAAAATCTCTCTCTCTCTCTCTCTCTCTCTCTCTCTCTCTCTCTCTCTCTCTCTCTCTCTCTCTCTCTCTCTCTCTCTCTCTCTCTCTCTCTCTCTCTCTCTCTCTCTCTCTCTCTCTCTCTCTCTCTCTCTCTCTCTCTCTCTCTCTCTCTCTCTCTCTCTCTCTCTCTCTCTCTCTCTTTTTCTTTTTCAGGCGCAGGTTACTATTTTTCCTACCTTACCCCCCTTTCTGCGATAACCTCTATACATCCTTCTATCCTGTCCTCGCCTCTTCTTCTTGATCCCTCGCCTAAGTTGGACCTTTCCTTCCCCTTGCGAAGCGACACTCGACAGTGACGTTCAAGTCTCCGTGTGAAAACATGAAAATATTTTGCTGCAGAAATCAGTGCGAGGCGAGATCCGTGATATGGAAACCACGCGGTCATTCCGTTAGAATATTCCGCTTTGTTTTCCTGCATTATAAACGTGGGTGTATTTATTTATTTATTTTTTTATTCACAAAGGTGTCGTGCTTGTAGCCTATAAGTGGCAGATGCAATGATGAAACCGATTTACTTCTGGTGGTGTGATTCCAGGAAACAGAAAGATGGAGAAACAAATAAGTCAATAGATACAAAAAATCTGGTCATGATTTATGCGCTGTGAAGTTTGCGTCTCAGATGTGATCAAAGTGGCGGGTCTCTACGTGCTACTTAACTCATGCACTTACTCACTTACTCACTCACTCACTCACTCGTCCTTACTCATTCACTCCTCGGCTTAACTTGACTGTGAGTAGAACGTATACACAGTGAACATCCTCTTCTTGTACTCTGTATGGGTTAATGTAATACTCGTACTAGCTTACACTCCTCTCTTTATCATCCTGCTCCTCATCCACCACTACCGCAACCCTCAGACCATGGCACCAAGTCTTCTGCATGCTTTGTCATCACTTTTCTAGTTGTGTAAAGCTGAGATTTACTTAAAGCTTGTGTCACATCTTAGTTAACTTACAACACAACTGTCTGTTCAATGTTATATATTTTTTTAATGTTGTTGTAGTTACGAGTAGTTTGTGTTTCATTGTAAGGCCGTGATGACAGGGTTTGAGTGGGCAGCATTATTACCACCATCATCACCACCACCACCGCTGCCGCCACCACCATCGCCACCCTCAGTGAAAAAAGATGAAATGGCTTGTGACTCTGATGGGTTAATTTGAGAGAGACTGGCTCCTCCTGCACCCTTTGGTACACGTTTTTCCTCATTTCCTAAGTAGTTGGCACTTAACGACTTATAAAAGAGTTGAATTAGTAGTTACCACAGTACGGTTACCTCACCCAAAGACTTAATTTCAATGTTTAGTTTTTTTATCACATTATTCTAGACTTAATGATTTCCGTATACTTAATTTTCATTTCCCAGGATGATTTTGGGTTTTCTTAGACTGTCAATTTTCATATTCTTTGTAGTGTTCTATCTCAATGTGTATTTAAAACGCACTAAATGAACACTGCTTCAAATATCTCGCTCAGAGGCGAACGAAACATTTCCGAACCATCAAAATTGTTGAAAGTCTTTGGGGATATGGTATTCGTGCGTGCGTCTGTCAGCCCATCTGCCTATCTGTCTGTCTATACCACTCCCTCTGTCCTCAGCACCTACCAGCCAGTCGCTCTGGGGTGACACGCAAAGTAAGGCCGAGTATACTTGGTTATACTATTTGGAACTTACTAACTGTCTCTCTTTATCCTTAACCACCCTTAGATATCCTTAAGTTGGTTTCCCATGCATGCTTCCCGGGTTGTGTGTCTTGTTCCCACTCCTTTGTTGAATTTATAGGTTAGATTTTTTTTTTTGGTTACTTCTTCCCATACTTGTACTATGTTCTTGTTAGTAAGCTAGGTTTTTCCTCTTTGTCTTGGGAACACGCTCGTGCAGCCTGCGTCCCTACCCTTGTGTGTGTCCTCGGTTGTGTCTTGTTCCCACGTTCTTATATTTTGGTATGTTTGTAGGTTAGATTTTTTTTTTTCATTCTCTTCACATACTTGCCCTTATTGCTTGTTAGTCAGCTAGGTTATTTTCCTTC
Source organism: Cancer borealis (assembly GCA_036785275.1). Taxonomy (NCBI): domain Eukaryota; kingdom Metazoa; phylum Arthropoda; class Malacostraca; order Decapoda; family Cancridae; genus Cancer; species Cancer borealis. Next base: position 10,683 of record JAXIVD010000366.1, read on the forward strand.
CACTCTCCGGGAACACCAACGCAGCCCGAGTGTCGTCGCCACAGGTTCCAATTGGTATTTACCTCCTCGCTGGCCACCACCCGCTGGAACACCTCGCCTCCGTCCGATAACGAAACTGTTTGCCTTGCGTCCGCCTGCCCATTCATACTGCCAATCACAGCATCTGAGTAGGTAGACAAACAGCGGACTTTTTCGGAACCGGATGTATGGCCGGTCCTCCTGACTGGGAGTGCTGATCTGCTGAGGGAAAGAGGAACACGGAGACACAGTCGGCTGTAGACTTTCAGTTATGTTTTCGGCATTTGAAAAGATAGTAAAGGAATGATGTATGACGCGTGAACCGCTGAGGAATAGAGAGAAATTAAATGTTATTCCTAACCCCACAACCCGTCACCGCGGCGCTGACCGAGACCAGTTGGAATTAATGATCCGCTTCCTACTAAACAGTCCTGCGTTGATGATAATGGTGCAGAATATTGTACTTTTCGCCATTACACTTAAACCTATTACACCATCTACTTAAATATCGCCAGGAACGAGCACAACCTCACCTTGCGTCCCACGGTTGATCTTGTTGAACAGCCGCTACCATTGTAACTATCGTTGTGTAGTTAAACGAAGATCGACGAAAATAAGCAACCACTCACACGTAAGAAGTCTTGTAATTACTCCACTGCATATATATACTTAGCGAATGAAGAATTGTTGTTATATACACCTACATCAGAATATATCAGTACCACTTGTGATAAAATGGACGGGAAACGAGACATGTATCTGAGACTCGAATCCCTCACGGAACATTGAAGTATCTGAGACTCGAATCCCTCACGGAACATTGAAGCAAAATCTTGAAACTTTAAGATGACTTGACTCGCTCTCTGTTCTTGCCAACCCGACTTTAGCACTTTTACTCTGTAGCATTAGTACGACCTTTTTGCCTCCTGTAGGTGTGACCTTAGCGCCCCTGTGTTGTAGTATTAGACTCCCACCCATTCCCACCTAACTTATTTTCCGCCACGGTTGCACAAGTCAACTACCGTAGCCGAAGTTTTCCAATTCTTTGTTCTTCTTCCCCCCCTTCCCTTCCCTTCCCTTACCTTACCTTTCCATCCCTCCCCGTCCCTTCCCTTCCCTAGCCTTTCCCGCGCACATGTACCTACGTACGTAGCCGACGTTCCACAGTCTTAGAGAGTAAGTCTGTGTTTAATCTCCTCGTGATGTATAGATGCCATTTCTCTGAGGCAGGTGTAATTATATCGTGTGAAGAGGTTATCTTGGTTTGACGCATCTTGCTTTTCATGTACGTATGTATGTAATCAACAGTAAGTGCATTATTTTCTGTACATTTTGATGGCTTTGTTACTTTTTCTGTTGCTGTCTGCCCGGATTGTGGGTTAGTTTAAAAAAAATCAAGTCAGAGAAAGAGATGAAAAATAATCATTATCATGGAGGTGCCTATGTCTTATTTCTCTATATTTTCGTATGACCAAAGAAATGCTTGAAACGTTTTGAAATTTGTACATTTTGTGTAGACTTAAAAAAAACAATGGTATGAACGATAATTTTGTAGATATTTCCTCGAGAAAAAAAACTTACATTTGGTTAAGGCTTTAATGTATAATATTTACGTTACATAAACTCATTGCTGACATGTTATAGTCCTTTATTTTCTTTTCTTCGCCCACGCTCAACGGACAGTCCCGGCAGCAGGTACTAACGCTGCTTGTGACTCACTGACTGACGTGACTTACTGACTGGCCAATATAAACCCCTAAACGCCTAAATATAACCTCCACATCCTTGAGAGCCTGTCGTAGCGGCCAGTCAGGTGTCTGTTTACCGACTTTTTATTTTTATTTTTTTCTCAGTCAAGCAAAACAAGAAATTCACCTTTTTGTGTTAAGTTAGGTCGAAAAAACTATTCCGGAGCCCGTCAAGCGGCCTGCATGTCTGTACTGTACTGTCGGATGACGAACGCAGCATATCTTGGTTTAAACTATTCACTGCTCTATTACTATGGTGAATAAATATTGGTCAGGTAAAAAAAAGTTCAGTGTCTTTCCTTTCCACCTTCTGCTATCAGACGTGGAGCCGTTTGGTGACGACGATGAGGTAAGAATAAAATAGCTAAGGATCTATTAGGACGAGATCGAAGTGCTGTTCAGATGGTCTTTATTGAGTTTTTCTTCACCACCTCACATGCACTCTCCTAGCAAGACTTTATTTTCCTTTTTTCAGAATATTTGAGCCAGCATTTATATTATATCTAATTATAAGAACTGGACAACATAAGTAGACTTTTCAACGAAGCATTTAAGCCGCTATTTTGTGATAATGAGCGAGACAGTTCGACGCTAGTTTAGACACACACACACTAAGGTCTAAACTATGGTTGTACGTAAAAAAAAAAAATTATTCAATGTATCTTGCCACAGAGTTTGAATACTCATAAGACAAAACAATATAGGATGAAGAAGCTAAATTAATTCGATACACTGCTTGCTCGGAGCCTCGAACTCGTCACACGTCCACCACCACCACGGAGCAGTGCGTCAGCGTCAGTGTGAATTCAGTGCTGGAGGAGTGAGGTGTTTCCCCTTTTGCGTGATGGCCAGCGTGCAAGAAGGCTCTAGGTACGTATAAAGATATTTTTTTCGTATGTTCCTTTCGAGGTGGTGTAAATCAAAGTGTATGCTGTTAAGAATATGTTGATTTGTTAAGAACAATAATACCATCAACTATAACCTTAAATGGCGCGCTGCGTGGAGGCGCCTGCGGCTTCCAGTTGTTAACACTTCTGTATTGATATATGTATATCTCTTTCGTGATGCTTTATACAAATGTCACAAAATTAAGCCCAATTATTTTCAATGTATGGCAATAGAGTAAAATGGGTGTAATTTTAGTCAAAAGTAGCAGTGTTTTTGTTCTTGTCCTTGTCTTGGCTGCCAACAGCAGCCTAGTACCTTTGCATTCACTTAGGGACGTACCAAGGGTACATGGCGCCCAGGGGCAACCACTAGAATTGCGGCACCCCTTTCTCCCTCTCAGGATTGGGGGTGGGTGGGGAGCGTAGCGACCCTAAGCAGCTGGGGAGTTTGGGGGGGCGCTGTGAACCAGGGTTGGGTACAAGTACATGTAGTACAAGTAGTTTAAAATGTTACTTGTACTTATACTTAGACAAGAAGTACTTGAGAAATACCAAGTACATTCAAGTATAAACAAGTATATTGTATTTAATCAAAAGTTGTATACTGTATATCAGGGGTGGCCAACCTATGGCGCATTGCATCCTTGTGATAATAATAAAGTAAGCCTACTCATAGAGGGGTACAAGAGATTTATGGCGCATCTGAAACCGTATGACAAAGTTGACGCATGGTATGTAAAAGGTTGGCCACCTCTGCTGTATATATTTTGTATTGAACGTTGTGTTGATACTATTGGGTCAATACGTACATTGAGTGTTGTGATATTGTAGTGTAATATAGGATAAGAGTGTATAATTGTAGTATTTTCACAATTGGTAACATGCTACAATAGACGCCGTCTAGATCAGTGGTTTCCAACCTTTTTTTCAGGCGACTCCAATCATGCACCTCAAGACATGACCCCACTAGTTTAGTTGTATGCGTATATCTTGAAAACATCTGAGAATTGACCATGTTTAATATTTCGAGGTCTTGGCGATCCGTCTTTTCGCCGGTAACGCTAGCCACTAGGCCACCGCCGTGTAATTGGTATAAAATGGGTGTTGAATACAATTTAGTTTGCCGTTGATTGTTCTAATTGCAGATGAGTGGACTAGAAAAGCTGGTAGATATGTTGATAAATCTGCATAACTACTGCTCAGACGATATCGATATAAATATGTAGTCCTGCATACTATACATAGTGTACTTAACACATTTGTGAAGGTTTCAGGCGGTGCTCGTTATCATAATCAAATATAGGCCATAATATGGCGGTGAAGTGGGAGGATGAGTACATGAGAAGGGGAGAGAGGAGAATGATTAGACCATGCAAGGTGGGAATACACGTAGGGACAAGAATAAATTGAAATTTATCTGCCATGGCCATCCACAGGGATTTTTAATAATAATAGTCAGATATGTAGATAAATTTGTAATTCATAAGTTCTGTAAAGAAGATTTACTTAAGATGTCTGGTTGTGGAGTGGTTAGATGACGTATTAGTTACGAGTTTCTCATACTTGTGGTTAATATCAAAAGGGATACTTGTGATGATTACATCACAAGTATCCCTTTTGATGTAAACATCTTGCCAGAAACCCACTCAAGTTATTCACCCATTATCCTGGAATACAAGGCTGATGCATCAAACAGATGACTTAAGCAATCTTTCAGAAGTTACCATTCAAACTTCCCCAAAATTACTTGGTGATAGTGCCATAAGCCCTTTCACTCCTGTGATGCACATCTGTGGTGGCATTGGGTGATACGTAGCACTGCTCATAGATCTGACTAAAGAGCAAAGCGGCAAGATTTTCAGTAAGTCACTGTTAATATTATTTATAAGTGACATTTTGCTTTCCATTTTAATTTTGATGAATCATGAGGGTCAATTAAACAGTTTAAATTAAATAATATATAATATATTATTATCTATCTTCCAGTGATTACGGTTTGTGTGATATTCAATTCACTAAGGTGACACCCAAGTTGAGCCAGCACACCTGCCACGGAGCCAGGGACACAAATCTTACTTCTTGCCCTTTGAAGCCAACTCAAGGCCACGGATGTATTTTTTTGGCAAGTGGTAAGTTTCTGCAAATAGAAAAAAAGCTGTTGAATATATACAATGATTATAATTAACTACAATTGAACATCAGTAAGTCAGTACCTTTCTTTTTCAACACCACGAAATTGCTAAAGAAAATTTTTATTATATAAAGGTGTATTGTACAAATTAATAAACCATTTGTGTTTTTAATAGGAAAGGGAAAATGTGGGCAGGGTTGAGCTGTTCTATATTCCTGAATAGTTTCACTTTTCAATACTTCCTCAGAGGAGCTGAAGCAAGATAGCAAGTTAACATGTATTTAAAGGAGTGGTTGTGGGTCACTGGGTATGCAGTGCTTATGTTGATTGGTCCTTATCCACTTTTCTGCCGTTGCCCACTGGTTGGTCCACTAACTAAATGCTGTTTGACATCCTGTCCTTCTGATCTGCATCATATCATGCACTTAATGAATGCAATCCTGCAAGTGCTGTTTGTGCTGATGCACGCATCGGTTTGCAAACCCAAAACAAAAGGACAGATGACATCATATTGGCATCAGTACAAACCGGTTACAGGATTGCATTCATTGAGGTGAGGATGACGTGATGCAAATCAGGTCATGACAACAGACAGTATCCAGTGCAGTGGACCAACCAGTGAGCAATGGCAGGGATATGGATAAGGACCAATTAGCATACACACTATACTCCCAATGACCCACAATTGCTAAGTTTAAATACAGGTCAACTTGCTGCCTTGCTAATAGGAAGCTGTGTTTGGCGAAACTAGTTTGGAAAATAGCTGTTCAACCCTTGCCAAGTTTCTAGTTTTCAATTAATCAACACAGTGTAAAAGATTAATTTCAAATTGAGTTCCTAAAAACTATTGACAAGTCAAGTTTGTCATTGAAAAAAATGCATAATAAATTAAAGAACAAAAATTTTAACTTCATTTAGCAAAATTCTCCAGTTACAATGTTCATATGAAACTTTTTTTTACAAGCTCAATGATAATGTATTCTGTCCATAGACTAGAAATTGTAACTTCCTCATCACTCATCCCATGATTCAAAACAAACCTTTATTTTGCTTGGCAAGATTACAGCAGTTCATAAACAAGTAATTTAAACATCTTATTCCAGTCACTACTTCGACCGTTCAGCTTTGCCTCACCTAGCAGAAGTTTCCCAATGAAGGCCACTTGGTTTCCCTGCACCAACACCTGAGTGGTGCCCTGAGGCTTGTGCTCGGCAGCACCAACACTTGTGCTAGCTGCTACGCCAACCTGGATCTGGTGGGCAAATTCAGCTTCATCGATGCCATAGATGTGAGCATTGTAGACCAGCGTGACCTGTGAGGAACGTGTCCATTAGCTTCAGGGCTGTTGAGGACTTGCATGCCATTTGAGTTAGTTATGAACTATGTTAGCCCTGTGATGGGAGCTGCAAGAATACAACACCGTAATCCCTACTGTTTGTAAAGGAGACAAAAAGTACAGAAAGAGAAGTCTGGGAAGCCTCTCCTCTCTATACTCTCCTACAAAAAGGCAAGGGGATAAGTCCCTCTCCCTCTATCAGCGCTTTCATGCATGTACTCCTCCACCCTATCCTTCCATCTTACAACTGGCCTTCCTCTCCTCCTGGAACCCACAGTGAGGGATCTGGAAACACCTTTCTCTGTATTCTCTCCCACGAAAAGACAGGACACAAAGGGGGAAATGTGAGTGAAGTCTCCTTGAACCTTAAATGCCTTGTTTTGGCTACTCCCTTTAAATGGGGATATAAGCCAGGCATAGATAAATAGATCAATCTATCTATATGCTGGGCCTATATCCCATTAAAAGGGAGTACCTAAAATAAGGCACGCCAGGGTTCAATGATACATTACTCTCCCCTCCGTCTCAGTGCATTGTCCTCTTGGAGGAGTGTACAGTAAAACCTTGATATAACGAACCAATTGGGGCGGGGGGGTCTGCCATTATATCCGAAGTTCGGTAAAAATACCGAACGAGTTCACTATATACGGGGTTTCGTTCGTTAAGATGTGTTCATACAAAGTTGTTACAGTAGGTAGTACTGTAGGTAGTAAGTACGTAGTAGGTAGCAAGTGGCGAGAGTATGAGCGCGACCAACCCTTCACAGTGAGAGCTAATTGTGGACTGAGTTGCATGCGTGTCGGTACGTTCATGTTCAAACAAAGTGGAGAGTTCAGCCGGCTCGCCTCACGCCTTGGATATAACGAACCTTGGTTCGTTATATCAGACTTGGTTCGGCCAGGAAATGACGTTTGTTATATCCGAAATTCGCTATAAGCAGGATAGTTATATCGAGGTTTTACTGTATATAGAGGAGGGGCTTCCCAAACCCTTCACTCCATTACTTTTGTCACCTTTACAAATCGCAGAGAACATGGTGGCAGAATCCTTGTAGCTCCCACCATAGGGCTAAATAAAGATACATAGATTATTAATTTGATGTACTATAGCCGCCAGTTGTCCTTGAACACCTATGCCGCCATTTTCTTCATAGGCCACGAGATGTTAATTCCATGGCCTCTTAGGGACCTCTCTCCCTCACTCTCACCCTCAGCTGAGTGTCGATACCTAATAAAAACATAACTATACATATACTTATGCTCTCTCTCTCTTTTTTTTTGTCTCTCTCTCTCTCATTTTTTTTGTATTAGATAACTTGACATATTTCAAATATACAAATTTGTGTGTGTCCGTAAGTACTGTTTGTTTTTTTAAGTCGATATGTTGCATAACAGATTAATAGATGGTTACGTTATTACAGCAAGAACACTACGCCAGGGTGCAACGATGCTTGTGGAAGATCAGTAATTATAAAGGCAGCAACTGAGGGGAAGCATGCCATTAGGAATGCTGTTCACTTGAGGAACACCCTTGGACTGGATGCGTCAGTAACAACAGTACGAAGGCGCCTTCACGCACCAGACTTACACTGCCGTGTCGCTACCAGAAAGGAGTTTCTGACTGATGCACACCGTGCTTTAAGACTTGGCAATCAGCATTGCCAACAAGGGACTGGATTTTTGGTCACAGGTAATATTCTGTGAAGAGAAAACATTCTGGTCCTCTGATCATGGCAAAGCACAGGTGTGGAGGATGGACGTAATATTCTGTGACGAGAAAACATTCCGGTCCTCTGATCATGGCAAAGCACAGGTGTGGAGGATGGACAACACCAGGTAATATTCTCTAAGTAGACTTTTTACATTTGACAGAAAAAAAACATTCTCTTATTCAGTACCACATGTATAGCAATGCTATTTATCTTCCTGGGGGAAACCAACTTTTTTTTTCCTTGGTAGGTGATAAATCTAATTTACAGCTTATTTATATCACAATAATATATTCATGTTGCAGATATGAGCCGCACAACATCTGCCAGGAGACAAGGAGCGGCCACATCACCTGCAGCATGTTTGGATGGATTTCCATGCATGGAGTGGGTGACGTGGTGAAGATTGAAGGGAGGTTCACTGTTGAAAAATGTGGACCTACTTGAGAATTTCCTTCTCCTTTCTATCCAAGAAAGAAATTTCCACTCTCACCCTGGGCCCATCACATTCGTTCAGGACCGCAGCCCCTATCCATATGGCTGCTGCTTGAATGGCCAAGCAAGGGTTGTGACCTCAGCCCAATAGAGCACGTGTGGGCATATATGGTCAACGGCTGGGAAATAGAAAGGGAATGAAGACCTTATTAGTTAGAGGCCCACATCGAGAGGGTTTGACCACAAATACTTGAAAATTATGTTGCGTCACAATGCCTAAAAGGCTGCCCAAGGTTTGGTAAAGGGAGGATGGCTGGACCCATTACTAATATAAGGAATGGTGACTGAACCCCTTATTCTATATTAGAAATATAAGTACTATAACTTTATTGATGAATGTTTGTTATCCCTCTTTTAAATTAAAAATGGTTTGAATAATTGAGAGAGAGAGAGAAAGAGAGAGAGTAACAACACACAAACACACACCACCCTGCCATTGCACACTTTCCTTGATTATCTCGAAAATACTTTAAATTCTTTAGCCCAAGAGACTAAAGAACATGGGTACAGTGACCGTCATTCCTGAAAGGCTGTAACGATAGTGTACAAACCTTCTTGTTACCACTCCGCTTGGCCACCGCCAGCTCAATGGGTTCCAACTTGCCCTTCCTGACCATGGGGACACAACCAACACGGGTGATCCTGGCAGCAGGCGCCATCTTGCCCAACATGCGAGAAAAGATCTCGTCCCAGCGGAGGGTCTCCTTGTAACCTTCCTTCCTACTGACCACACTCTCATGCAGCAGAGTGTCAAGGTTCACCACTCTGAAAGAGGTACATTGTATCATAAGCCACACTCCAAATAAAAATGACCATTTAAACACCCAAAACTGATATGTAGAAAGAGAATTTAGCAAAAAATACCAGTGTTAATGTTGGATAACTACTACTTGGCTGACTTTGTGGAGACAGCCTATAAAAACATGTAGACACTGCACCTACTTTTGACCCTCCTTCTGCAGACCCTTTCTTTTGATATAATTTGTTACTACTGTTCTCACTTCTGTAGATAGTAATGCATCTCCTTTACTGAAAAGGAGAAAAAAAATCCATTAGTATAACAGACTATTTTGTTTTACGCATAGCTATCCGTCCTTTTTTGATGTAATTACTAACTACATATCAATGGTGTCAATCGTTAACCATCTTCAAAGAAACACTTAACGCTGTACTCTTAAGGCATTACATACCTGAGCCCATTGGCCCTGAAGAAGGCCACTGTGTCACCCGATACCTGGTACACTTCCTCTATGGTTGGGGGAACAAAGCCTGAGCCACTGTTGCTCTTGCCTGGATCAGGTTTAACAGTGGTCTCGTACTGGAAAGTATAAACATGTGCATTGACACAACACCCCAAATCATACAAACTTTCAAACAACCAATATATCAACAATAACAAAAAAAATTTATTTCTAGATCAAAGGTTGATTCTGGGTAAAAAATAAATATTTGGAATCTCTTCACTAAAGTAAGTATTGTCCCATAAATGTTAAATGCAACACTTACCACGTCCACCACAAAGGCCTTGAGGTCTTCATGCGCCCAGTTAATAGCAGTGATGTTCTCAATACCTTTAGGGAACTCCTTCACTTGAATGAAAACTTGCTTGGCCATGGCATTCAAAAACTGAAAAGATGAAATGTGCCATAAAAATGTATGTAATGCCATTAGGTTTCCTGTACTTCATGAATTATGACCAGAATTTCTTTGTAAGAAAAATAACTCAAAATGGTGACTAAATCAAAACTATTCTAAAACACATTCCACTTGTATTCCCAATTCCAGCCAATTTATAGGAACACATAAATCTTCTTCCCTTCACATTTTCCCTGAAACACCATCATTGAGTACATCTGTCAATACAATATGGATGCCACACTATCTAAACAGAACTCATCACATTAAAGTGAGAACCAGAAAGTATAACAAGAATCAAGAAAATCAAGTTGCCAACCCTCTCCATTCATCCCTATTAGTTGCCTTTTACAACACACAACGAATATACAAATATGCATTTTAATCCCTCTCTCTTGAAGAAAATTTACATGTAATTAATTTAAATGTCCTTTGAATTTATTCTGGTAACTGTCATTTGCATTATATTCTGGTAACTGTTCCCCACAACAGTACTTACAATGATGCCTCCCTTTACATGGCAGAACATACACTACACCTTGGACAGCTTCTTGTAGGATGACTTTTTGATGTCCAGTGTCATTCCATCTGGACACGCTGGTATCATGTGTAACCGGTAGAAGTTACTGGTGAGAATGGGAAGGTCAATCTTTTTTGCAGACGTTTTCCAAGCCTTGAGGAAACAGTGAAGCAGAAGTTTGTCCATTGCCTCCGCTGCAAGGGAAGAAGTCGTAAGTCTTTGCCTGTATTGTAAATGTGTAATTGTATTCATCTAAATGTTACTTGGACCTACTCCAGGGCAGAGAATGTTCAGACAGGCTGCCTTGGAACTCTGGCCTTGGCAAGTATAATGTTAGAACACTAGCTCATGAAGGTGATCTTGAAGTGTCAATTGAAGAACTAAATGTTAAATGGAATATTGTTGACCCAAGGGTGGTGAAAAGAACTGAAGAATTAAAAAATGGACTTTTTTTGCTACAAAGGGAAAAATAAATAATAATATGCAGTAGGGTTTCTGATGTACATTCACTGTCTTTCTCTTAACCTTACACTTGTCCTATCAGATCCAATATAAAACAAAAAATCAGTAATCTGTAGGTCCATTCTCTCTGCACAGTCAAAACAACTCCATGTTCTTTGTCTGCTTTGCTTCATCATCTAACTCTCTCTCAACACCGAATCACCTTTGGACTTTCTTCTTTAAAGCTTGGTTAGAAACTAAGAAGTGTGAAGAACAGGTACTAAACATATAATCAGAATAACACAATTGCTGCCTAGAGATGGTAAAAAAAAAAGACTGAACAGACAGAGAACAAGATTGAGAGATAGACTAAGTGAATAGATGGAAAACCCATAGAAATGAGTGGTGTAGGTTGAGGGAAGCCTTTATCCTGCAGAGGAATCATCGAAGTTTTGTTGGTGCATGTACAGGAAAGGGTGTTTGTATGTCAGAGAATTTGTGTATGTGAAGAGCAATGTTTTAAGAAAGTGTGATTAGGTACAGGGATTTGTACCTAAGTGTATGTGAAAAGTGGTATGTATAATCAAGTGTACTTCACTGTGACCCACCTGGTGTTTGTGCTTCATCTTCCTCTTCCTGGTTTTGGTTAGCTGTCTCAGGAACACCACCGTCACCTTCGGTCATCCCATCACCCTCAAGCTCAAGTTGCTGTGTTTCATTTGTTAGCTGGTCTACCTCTCCTCGCCTCTCCTCATTGTCTACATTGCTGTCACTGATCTCTTGGGTGTGTGCCTTTTCACTCTCTGAAAGTCATTACAAAACTTGAACACACTCTTCATCTAATGTTACTCCCAAACATTACACTTAAAACAATATCCCACGACAGACAAGAAAAGACATCAAATTAAAACATAAGATAGAGACAAAGGCCATGAAAAGATCCCAAAACATTACCACCACTACCACCACTCACCTGAAGGAGGAACCCGAGTGTCAGCTACAACAGCAGGCACCCCTAAGGAAGGAGGGGGAGTCTTGGAACCCATCTCCCACAGCAGGTCCCTGTACACATGCAGGACGCTGACACCCCTGCCCTGCCGCCCTGCCATGTACATATCCATGGAGCTGAGGGCGGTCACTCCTACACCCATTGGAGCCTTGTTCTCTGTGGTGTTGATAGCCACTGGAAAGCCCTTCTCAAATCTCCCATAAGACTTGGGACTCATCTGAGGTGGGGGGTGAATGCTTTAGTGTGTGTGTGTGTGTGTGTGTGTGTGTGTGTGTGTGTGTGTGTGTGTGTGTGTGAGTGTGTGTGTGTGTGTGTGTGTGTGTGTGTGTGTGTGAGTGTGTGTGTGTGTGAGTGTGAGTGTGTGTGTGTGTGTGTGTGTGTGTGTGTGAGTGTGAGTGTGTGTGTGTGTGTGTGTGTGTGTGTGTGTGTGTGTGTGTGTGTGTGTGTGTGAGTGTGTGTGTGTGTGAGTGTGAGTGTGTGTGTGTGTGTGTGAGTGTGAGTGTGTGTGTGTGTGTGTGTGTGTGTGTGTGTGTGTGTGTGTGTGCTGGTGTGATATGTAACAGCTAATTGATTTAAGTAGAGTGGGATCTAAATCAAGATACAAACAACAATCTTGACCTTCCTACCTTCCTTCTTTTTGTTCTGTTTTAAGGGCCCTATACTCCCTCCTTTCTCAGCTTCCCACTATCACACATTCTTACTCCTACCTTAACTTCCTCCCTTCTCACCTTCTTGGATTCTCATCTCCAACATTTCATCCTCTGCATGATAGAAAGACACTGACAGCAATCTAGCCATAAGCACTAAGACTGATAATTCTAGCAGAGGGCAGTTCATATTACCATAACAATGAACTACATATACATATAGAGAAATAAACAATGAATAAACTACACAAGGCTCACACACAATGACGAAACATAACCACCACACACACGCACACAAAAACTATTTAACAAACACATGAACAAGGCTGACAACGCCACCACCAGCGCACACAACACTTGCCTCTCCCTTGGTGACGATACCCGGCAGCATGAGGTCTGCCCCGCCCGCTAGCACGCTGATAACAGGCGGGTGTGTGGTGAAGGTGTGAAGGAGGCCAGGGTGTTGCCACAGCATGTACACTGTTGGATACATCTTCTTCTCCAGTACAAAGAATAGAGGCTCCTTCTGCACCTGAAGGAAAACAGATACAAGGTAAGTGGAAGGATTAGTAAGATAAGCAAAAGAGATAGAGAAAGAGAGATATAAATACCATACCTGATAGACCAGGACAGATTCCCCTTTGTAGCAGTACATGCGGATGAGCACAACATCCTCTTTGTTGGGCACTAGAGCAGCTAGGTCATCCGTCGTCAGGGAAGGAAACGCCTCGGCTAATTCCACTCTCAACTTTTTACTGAAACGGAGTAACACATATTAACTAGTAAGGGATACTAACAAAAACACATGAAGCTCTTATTTCCAAAAGGTTGATTATTGTACAGCACAAGGAAAGCCAAACACTTACCGGTCTGAACCCTTGAGTTGTGTTTGTGACTTAATCCTAAATGGCTTGACAAACATCTGGAAAGGAATATCAATCTTTAGGCAAACACTTTTATTGTCTACTTTACTACATCAGTCAGGCTTTTGGCTTCTATTCATATAAAACCTCTTAGCCTGTCCCTAGCCTTGTAAAATAAAAATACTACTTCATACATTTTGAGTTGTTTTTTTCCCTCGATATTAAAGAGCACAGAGCAAAGTTGTTACAAATTACCTACAGTAAACTGTAGACAAAGCAAAACTCAATATGATCAGGTAATTCTGACCTAAAGTTATTCTGGCCTTGCACCACCTTCAGTTGTAAGTAGTATTGAGTAGGGAAGCACAGCCAAGACTGAACTGCTGTAATGAACAAGGGCCAAATTTAAGTTTTGGTCTTAAGACACCATGAAACACGAAATTGATTTTGAAGCAATACCATGTAATGCTCAAATGTATGTGAACATCTTTACTCAGCTAAAAAGTACTTAAATATACTGGTATAATTTTACATCTTCACCAGAAATGTATCAGGTAATGTAAAAATACAACATTCAATTCTCTAGAGCATTCTGGTGAAGAGGCAAAGTAATATCAATATACTTACTACCAAGTTCAATGCTATGCTAAGATAGTAAATGGATTAACTATCTATTATCATATCTATTGTGGAATATAATTTAAAGTTACTAATTGACACAGTGCCGGTCCTGGCATTTCTGGCGCCCTAGACGAGAACATATAAAGATGCCCCCCGCCCCCCTCAGTGGATTTTCGCTACATTCAGTAACAAAACCGTTATTACCTAACATTGTTAAGCCTTGTCAGTGCTAGCAGCGGATTTGTTAGGTTTTATGAGACACTTTTTGCTAGCGTCTGTTAGTAAAACATTGTTTGTTAAGGCCTTAATAAAAAGTTACTGATTGTCGTATTACAGCTGACTGGCCTTTGCCACAACTGGCGCCCTAGGCGGCTGCCTCTAGTCCCTCTACCGCCTATGCCCAGGACCGCAACTGAATTGACAAACCAAATATCATTCCAATCAGTTACATCGGTGCTTCTATGTTGCTGTAGTTTCATACTGATCAATAAGTCAACATGTGTGAGACTTTGATGGAGAAATTAGTCAAATTACGTCTGAAACTACATGACGTTGCATGCGGCGTGCCTATTTAACGATCGTAACTACTTAACAGGATGGTTGGCTGGCCTTGTCGGGACACAGTGATAAATGTAGTAACAAGCTCACCACAAACACTAAGAGAAGGCAAAGTTCCTCCAATAAAAAATGCAACAAATTTAACAAACATAATAATAAACACAAGTAGACAGCGGCAAATGACATTACAATCAATCTGGCAATCTGAAAATAATAGAAAAAATGTTATAGTTAATTAAAAAATATATATTAGAGTTCCTTAACTTCCTTAAGTTCGGTAACTAAATTTCCTCCACTCTGCAGGCTCTGAAATATATAATTACTGTCTATTAAGGGTCATACCTTGAAGTTGTATTGACACAGATCCCTCCCACACCACACCTCAAGGCAGACTGGTCACTGATGATGTTGATGATGACGACCTTTGAAATTTACATGAACCTTCTAACTTTTCTACGGTACTATCATTACACCATAACTGCTATGTGTGTTTAACTATAGCTCAGCAATAGTTCATGTTTCTTTTTAATAGAATGTAAAATGTTCTACGGATGTTTAGTATATCTGGAGAAGGATTTTGATGCATTACCCCAATAAGACAATAAATCTATTTCTTCATTTAACTTGATCATATTTTATGTGTTTTCTCAGTCACTTATTATATATTACTTATCACGAATCATTAGTAGAAAATTAGCATGTATTTACCTATTACTAATCTTTATTATCTCCTCCTCAGGTGTAGTAATTGATTTACCTGCATGTGTTAACGATGCAAATAAATACCTGAACTGATAGCACTGATTTTATCCTTTATTCTAGAGTACAACACCTATTAAAAACGACAATACAAAAATTAAAAAATTATTACAGGGTCAGGGTCCTTTCCACGTAGTGTCACGGCGCAGTGTGAGGACAAACAATAACAAAAACAAAAAATAGGTAAATATAAGGTGAGACGAGGAGAAATTACAAGCTTAATTAACTCATTAGATAACAAGTATTAATGTGGAAGTGATGGATGGATAAGATAGAGAAAGAAAGACACACATAACAAAACATAAGAAAGACCTGATTTAAACACTATTTATTTGACGTGATTGGTTTGTGAAGATTAATGTGTGATAATATTTATATAACTCACCAGGTAACTCACCTGGTAGGGCCTTACCACTCTGTGTCCAGCCAGACTGGACAAGTGGGGGCAGGTCTAAAAGACCAAGACAGATACTACAGTCAGGCTACACGGCCAGTATTACTACAAGATGATAATGAATGACTGTAGGGAACTGTAGGGACTGACTTAGGGAATGTAAAGAAGAAATCGTTTAACCTATTGCGGTGATTTTTAGAGAATCACTAGACACAGGAGTAGTTCCTAGGCTATGGAGGCAGCCAAATGTAGTTCCTATATTCAAGAAAGGAGAAGGCAGAAAGTAGTAACTACCGCCCAATTAGTTTAACATCAGTGGTAAGCAAGATGTTAGAAGCTATCATAGCACAAGCTAATTAGACATAGTCAACATGGTTTTAGCAAAGGGAAGTCATGCCTGACAAATTTATTATCCCTCTATAGGAATGTATTTGAAACCATAGATAAGGGGGACGAGTATGATATAGTTTATTTTGACTTCAGTAAAGCCTTTGACAGAGTACCCCATAGGAGACTGTTAAGTAAAGTTAAGGCTCATGGCATAGGTGGGAAGGTACTAGAATGGATTAGGGGATAGCTTACTAGTAGGGAACAGAGGGTACAGATCAATGGGAAGAAATCAGAATGGGGTAATGTCACTAGTGGGGTACCACAGGGATCAGTACTAGGACCGTTGTTATTCATAATTTATATAAATGACCTAGAGACAGGAATAAACAGTGTTATCAGTAAATTTGCTGATGACACTAAGATAGGAAGACCGGTAAAGATTTTAGATGATGCTAGGATGCTGCAGGAAGACTTAAATAGGCTGTACGAGTGGTCAGAAAAATGGCAGATGCAGTTTAATGTGAACAAGTGCAGCATTATGAGCGTAGGTAAAGGTAATAGGTATGTAGACTACACATTAAATGACGATACATTAGGAAGGTCATATAGTGTGAGGGACTTGGGAGTTCAAATAAGCAGTGACTTGCGTCCCAGGGAACAGTGTATTATAGCTAGAAATAGGGCCAACAAGATACTGGGATTTATTAGTAGGTGTGTGACAAATAGAAGTTCTGAGGTCATTCTGAGGTTGTATTTAGCGCTAGTTAAACCCCACCTAGATTATGCAGCTCAATTTTGGTCCCCTTATTATAGGAAGGATATAGGCTCCTTGGAGGCAGTTCAGAGAAGAATGACCAAGATGATTGAGGGGCTGAGAAATTTACCCTACAAAGATAGGTTAAAACGTCTTAATCTCCACTCTCTAGAGAGGAGGGCAAGAGGGGATATGATTGAGATTTTCAAATGGATAAAAGGAATTAATAAGGGAAACATTGATCAGGTTTTAGAATTTAGTAGTCAAGATAGGACACCAAACCTAAACGGAATTGACGTAATAACCTCTTGGTTGGGAGGGAAAGCCCTCCTAGATCCCTTCAATCTGACCTAACCTAACCTAATCTAAACAGTGTGTTTTGTTTGAGGATATACTGTAACACCACTCCACTAATAGGGTACATTTAGGGAACTGTGAAGGAACAGATGTTCCTGGAGGAGGTGCTTTGGTTAAGCATCATTTTGATTGCATATACTGTGGTTTTGATCATTTATGTACTGGAAAACTTCTGAACTGTTTTTTTTTCCTTGCATGTAGACTTCTCATCCTTCATGCATTCATTATATATCTTATTTCAACTGTAGAAATAAGAAGAACTAATTTTCCAGGCTTTGTATTTCTTTTAATTTTGTGCTACATCACTTTCTATAGAGATTAAAGTATGAGCACCATTCCCTTCCATACAGTGAGTGATGGCGACTGCCGAGGGCACTGCAATGGATGGAGTAGTGAAGGAGAAGCTGTCCCGGGCGAGGGAGTTCAAGGAGAAAGGTAATGAGCACTTCAAGCAACAGCAAGTCAGGAAGGCCATAAAGAGTTATCATAGGTAAATGTTGGAAGGCACACCACTCTCTTGATTCTTATCCTCTGACCATATTTTCTCTTCAGTTGATGTTTAAGTGTAAGGTTTTAGTTTTTACATTATTCCTACTCTTAAGTAAGTAAAAAGGGTCTTGTTAATTACTGGGTGCAACGTTAACGTGCAGTCTGGTAATTGGCTTAAGAGTGGATCTTGCTCAGTTAATGCTGAGAATTGTAACAATCGGTCACTTTATTTGTTTAGTTCTTTTTGCCTTTGCTTACTTTCACACAAAAAGCTGTATCAACTCTACTCAGTTTTTTGCTCTGCTCTGCTAATCAGCAAATATATATTTTTTTATGTTCTCCCTTATTCCTTCTTTTATTAAAAAAAAAAAACCAAAGGCTTGGTCAGCATTTTGAGTGGATGTGATTCCGTTGTGTTGCAGTGGACTGCTTTACATCAAGGGTATCAACCAGGACCTCAATCCTAACAAAGTGCTCAGTCCAGATGATCCACCTCCAACCGTGTCACAAGAGCTCAAGGCTGAGGTGGAGGCTGTCTCTGCTGACCTGCACAACAATATAGCAGGTATGTACATGGTGACAGAGTTGTGTTGATGTGCGGGTGTCAGTGTGGTGAGGCCTTGATCATTATGGTGTGATTGGTAAGGTGTTGGTACGTTGAGTGTACTGTCAGAGGTTCAACTCCTGGTCACAGTCCTCTCATGGCTATTGATTTACTCCCTTACATCAATTTTTCATGGTTTCGAAACACAAGGCATTACAATGTGACTTGGTGTATAGCAATTCCATGACATTCCTGGGCCACAAAAAAAAAATATATATATGGCACTAATTAGGAGCTTTGTGAATTAAAGATGCTATTTTAAGTACCATAAAAAAAAGTCAACTCTGGTAAGAGGCTGAAGCAGGAAGTGTTCCATGATACACAGTTAGTGACACTTCCGGTGCCTCCCATAATCTTGTGTGCAAGCTTCAGTTCTTCATTATTTCATCACCTACACATGCAATAACCACCTTTGAAATGTGCTTAAATACATGTACGATAGTCAAATAAACACTTTAAAAATTTTATGGGTTATTCTTTTACTCACCTTTATGTATAGAAGTCTAGATTTGTAGATGACGCAGCTAAATCCAAGCCGAATGAAGCCAAAGAACAAGGTACAGTATATATATAGTACTGTACAAGATCCTGGTACAGTATAGAGTAAAGCCACTTATTGAATTATTGCTGTAATCATTATTCCAAATATTGGCTTGTACTCCACTTGTTTGGCTTCGTGGTTTTTGACGTTGCGGCTTTGTAGAAGTTGTGGGAGGTGTTTAGTTGGTTACAGTCACAAACAGTCTGAAAATCAAGTGAACTATCAGATGAGTCAGTACAGGGGGTTTGTATACTGAAATTGGTGGCATGGAGAAGTTCCTCTATATAGTATACAGAGGAACTTCTCCATGCTGCCCGGGTGCTTGTAGCGTCTTGTTTTAATTTTTGACTAATCGTTTAAAAATTTTTTTTAATATTGAAATATTTTAAAGTTGGCCTTTTCAAAATTTTGGATTATTCGGACGTTGATATACATTTTTCATTGTTTTTGATGTGAATTAAGTTATTTTTGGATCGGCATAAATTTAGAACACTTCAGAATACAATAAGATGTGCTGTAGAGGGAAACAACAAATCTGTTTTTCACCAATGGCCTTCTCCCTAGCCTGTCTGCTGAAGCTAGAACCAGTGAGGTATGAGCGGGTTGTTGAGTGCTGTCAGGAGGTGACAACACTACAGCCAGGCAATGTGAAGGGTTGGTACCGCCTTGGCCTGGCCCACCACAACCTGCGGGACTTTGATGCTGCTAAGGCTGCCTTGAAGGAGGCTAACCAGATTGCAGATGGCCTAGGTGAGTGTGTCTTGTTGCATTTTATTACCTAGAAAGCTTTATCATTATGGGGAGAGTATATATTCATTAAAGAATTAAGTCTCATAAGTCATTAAGAATTAAGTCTCTGTAAGTATGGCTATTAAGGTCTGTGGAAAGATTGTGATTGAATGTGCTCAGTTGATCACAGAGAGTAGGATTAATAGTAGTGAACCAGTATTTCACTAAATTATTATACAAGTTACAACTATTTATGAACTGATGTTGATGCTCATCACAAGTTTTTTCTGAACTGATGATAGCTCGTGGAAATTGAGTAAACTGTTTTGCACAGATATGGCTGTGAGGAAGCTGATGGTGGCAGTGGACCAAGAACTCAAGAAGGAGGATAAAAAGTTTAATGACATGTTCAAAAACAGCCTACTAACAAAGAAAACGTGATGCTTCCTTGTTGTAGCAGTTATATGGAAGCCTCGCCCTGTTTGTTACTCCTGGCATTGGGTACTGTACTTTATTTCCTTTTGTTCATACTGATGGAGGGATCAATGCCCGCCATCAGCTAAGGTTGACATGGAACACAGCAAACAGACTTGAGTAGTGAGGCTCAAGCTTCCAGTTGTGACCTTCACTCATATTCAGTTATTTGCAGTTGTAATCAGTTATGTACTGTTAGCATTATTGTTACTGTGAATTGAATAGTTTAAGTATTGAAATTCACTTATTTCATACGTCATGAGGAAAGGAGTTGACAGTGGACTTCAAAATATTTGTATTAATGTCTGGATTGTGACTGTGATTGCATTTGCAAACAACTGTAAATGAATAAATTATGTGTTACAATAGAGCAATTATATGCCGAATGTTTGTGTGTAAATGAAGTTGCTTCTGTGTTAAATGTGTGTGTATGTGTGTGTGTGTGTGTGTGTGTGTGTGTGTGTGAGAGTAATTCCAGTTTACTTCTCATATTTCACAATGTGTTTGCTTTCAGTAGGGCTGAGCCACAAGAGTAGAAATTATTTTGTAGGAATAAAAAACATTTTTGGCAATTATTTTATTTAACAGAATATATACATACATGTATATGTATTAGTACTTTTTTGCCAAAATGAAATTATTAATCAATTTCTTAAAACCCATATAAACTCCTACAGTAACTTTACTTTACAGAGAAATAAAACAATTTATTATACGGATAAATTTAACAAAATTAAATATACAGACAGATTATAGCATGATCACTTTAATAAAATTGTACGAAAAATACAAAATAAATAACTGTATACTTGATTATTGAATGTTTTTCTAGCCAACAAAACTTCATCAAGATTACTTCTACTACAGATATTGAACCATTGATCCCATAAAACCGGAATTACCCGAAAATCAGTCTACGGGTTAGTCTTGAATCTTCCAGTCTTCCTGGTAGTTAGCTGCTTGACTGCTTTGTTTTGATTTTCAAGACATAACACATAGGTGGTGTGATCGCCAGTTTTAGCAGGACAGCTGCTGTGATAACTCATTTCCACAGCATGCACTTTTGACTGCTGTGCCCTATTCCATATCCAAGTCTCTGATCCATGTGTTGGCAGAATACTGTTCCTTAAACCTCACTTTACCATCGCTTGCTGTGAAAATGAGTTATCTGAGAGAAGCATGCAGTGTGACGAGATGAGAGGGTGAGAGCAATGAAAGCGTGTATGAAAGATGTGTCATGGGGCCTTGTGCAAGTGGAATAAAGTGGTTTAGTGGAAAGGATGAAAAGAAATACGTTGAGGGATGGTTTGGTCAAAGGGAGAAAAGAAGAATGAAGAGTTTTTGAAGAAAGTATGTAGATAGTAGATAGACACACTGTGGTGACACGAGCAAGCAGTGACTCAGGGATCTGACTAAAAGAAAGTAAAGCTAAGCTAGTGCTTACATACTTATATATATTAAACCTTGTTCCAGAAAACAGAGTAACTTTCAGTCAACTTGCCAAATGAATGGTTCAATACCTATTCCAGATCTGTAACAAGAGCTAGAAACCCTTCTATTAAACTGAAAAGATATGGACTAAAAATATCAATAGTTAACATAATGTGCTGCAAGTCTGTAATGGATGTAACTTTCTATACACTGAACTTGCCACATGTATATTCAATATGTACAAGATTTACAGTGCATCGTGGGACATGCAACGGTTATAATGTACTATATGTTCTGTACCACACCTGTAGTGAAAGGAATTCACCATACTACACCTGCAGAAGGTGTAATTCACTACAATGGTCTGTGGTGGAGGTAATGGGTATGTACCTAACCTGTGTTGAGTATAAAACATTGTATACTTGATGTGCACTTTGTGTAGTGGAGTTCAAGAACAATCTGCTAAAGCTGAATTGCAATATATTATGGCTCGATATAGCTTTGGTGTGTGTGTGTGTGTGTGTGTGTGTGTGTGTGTGTGTGTGTGTTTAAGTTTTGTTATCTTATGCATAAACATATTAAAAAATCATTTCAATCAACAAATCCTTTGTAATAAACATTTCAAATCTAATTCCATTTGAGATGATTTCCTCCTAGTAAACAATGTTAAAGAAATCAGTAGTGGGTCTTCACTTTACAACTTTAGATGTTATTGTCACAAGTGTAAAAATATATTGTGATTTAACAATAATTATATTGAAAGATGAACATGAATACATTTCCTTTCAATATTACTTCGGATTTTATGTAATAAAATGTTAGATTTTGTTGGGCCGAAATGCTTCCCACTGAGGAACGTTTGATTCTTGCGACAGTGACTTAAAAGGTGAACTGACTGAGGCAAACTGTATACACTACACAGCCTCAACATTCACATCACCAAACACATGTATGACTCAATTTTTGAATGCTGGTATCATAGGTGGCTCATTTCAATGGAGACTACCTATCTTATTTACAATTGTGACAATTATTTCTTCAATCTGTACACCTACAATCCCATTTAGGATGATTAATAAGTGCTGACTGTACGAATCTTTCTGCATTATCAGAAATATGATGCTGCACTGGTAATATTTTCCAAAAAAGTATACAGTATATAGCGTACAAAATATTTCTCCTGTATGTTGACCTTTACTTCTGAGTATTGTGAGCAGCAACATGATAGACACAGTGCCTTCACTCTACCAAGGAAGTAAATACATCTGCTTTAACAAAATAAACAACTTTGGTCAAGAAATATCACAATTTCAAGGAACTCAATTAACCAACCAGCATCAAGGTCGAATATATATATAAATATCTAACGGGGTAAACAATGTAACCACACTTATTAATATTAAATAGTAAAGCCTTAGTGGTTTGCGTTTATCAGTAACACATTACTCATACACACTGTCAAACAGGTGGATTCCTGCTGACATCACATGAAAGCCCATTCAGCAATGTGTTGCAAATTACATCCAGTTCTGTTCACTAAGGACGGAGAGTACGCCAAAAATATAGTTTTAAAAATATGTATATTCATCTAAATACGTAGATCAAATAAATTCTACTTTTGTGTTCATCATTCCACCAAATCAGTTTAAGTCTGACATACCAATAGTGTTAAAATAAGAGTCAGAAGAACTGCCTTGGCTACCTCTGCTTTCAGACTGCCAATGGCCTTCCTAATAAAGCTCATCTCCACCCTTAAGAATTGGTAATAATCTTATAGAATCATATAATACAAAGTCATCACAGTTTTGTTAAGAAAATCAGTATCATTATATTGTTTGACACTATGGAAGATCCTGAAATACTTTGTGCATGTGTACTTCAAATATCAATATCAATGTAATATTCAGCAGATTGTACTAAATGTCAAAGATAACTGGTCCCTCCAAGATTAAAGGTAGTGCCATAATATCAAACTATAAATTAATATCTTATTCACAACGCAATATTCTATAGACACCCTTGGGGGAAGTGTTCTGGTGAGATTGTAATATTTCAGCATGGTGTATGGAAGCTATACTGTATAAGTAGTGTGGACACTTTATGTACTAAGTGTTTATACTGCCACCATCCGAGGAACCATTAGGGTTTAGGGTGCCAACATAAGATGGTGGAGTGCCTTGAGGTGAGTTGTGACTGACTGAGGTACTGACAGGGATGGGCTCACCTCTCCTGAGTGGTGACTGGGTAATACCAGGACCGTCAGGGTTGTCCTCATTCTCACGATCTGCCTCGGACAACCATACTGGAATTTCATCGCGGTACATCCTCCGCTGCAGCACAATCTTGGTTCGCTGTCCCACACCTTCAAAGGCTGGGAATTCCTGACAACAAAATTTAATTCTGTAGTAACTGTTGGTGTCAGCATCATCCAACACAGCAGCACCAAACTACACACAACACTGCCGCTTACTCCATGTGATGACCTGATGGAGCTACTGAGTTCTTACCTCATTCTGAAAGGAGGCAGTGAACTGTTGGAGGGTGCGAGGATCAAATATGGTGCTATGGATGACTGCCAGATCATCCTTCTTTAACATCACTCGAATGCGAATTGTATTTTCATCTGAAATATACAAATAAGCATCATGGGTTAGATGATCTCCATGTAATTGTGCATTGATGTTCAAGTGATGTGTGGTCAAGGAATGAGAGGAGGATGAGGGGACAGCACTCACCTCCATCTACATCCTCTAGGACTGTGTGGTTGTACTCCATGCGGAAGGTGAATGCCTCCAGGATGAAGGCCACCACCACTGACATCACCACCAACATTACCAAGTAAAACACCATGAAGAACAGCCTTGACCACTCACTCGTCACAGCTACGTATCCTGATGACACCACAAGGAAACACAAAACATTAGTTACATTGGTTGTGTAATTGATCTTCAGTGGCTTCTCAAGATTTAGAAAGAAAGTCACAAAGGAACATTTTAAGATATATAATCCAATATCCTACACCTACTCCATAAAACTGCCACATCATCTCAGGATTTTTCAGTGATTTTACAAATGTGTTATCCATAAATGTGTTCACTATTAGTGCCAATCACCATCCACTTCACACAATCAACACATTCCAAAAAGTAAATCAGGCACACACATGGCCATTACATTACATGAGTAGGTTTAGGATATAAGAAGTAAACTTAAGTAAACAAAATTTCAAGATGTCATAATCAATTGGAAAGAACTCGGTAAGAAAGACTAAAATAGCTATGGGAAGCAGAGAGTAAGAGTAGAGTGTACAGAGAGGAGCAAATGAAAATTTCAAGGATTGGGCATCAGAATACATCAGATTAAATTAAATTAAAGAAGTAGAGAGCATAAACTATTACTCTTGTAGGAAGGTTCTACCAATGGTGACTAAATGATACAATACCTTCCATGATGATGAACCAATTGTTGACAACAGTCAGCTCAAAGAGGGTTACACCTGCCATGAAGATATTGTCAAAGTTGTTAAGGAAGTAATAGTCAGGGTAGAGGGTGGTGTTGTCCTCCTTATAGAACTGCTCCACTGTGGTGTTCCTGTAGGTGGAAGGAGAGGCTCAGCAATATGTAATTATATTAAGTATTTATTAATATTAATTTTGATTATTAAATTTATTAGATATGTGTGAAAGTAGGTAGAGGGAAAGAAAAATGTTTTTTCAGTAAAGCTCAATGAAATGTTATGAAATGTTTCATATCCTGTACATGATGCAAGGGTAAAACACAGTTACGTACAAGGGAGTGACAATGAAATGTGATCTGGAGGAAGGAAAGGGAGGCAAATTCGCTGTTATTTGTATATACAAGTGATAAATTGCAACATTTAATTACATAATTTCATATAGGGTGTGGGTGTAGAAAACAAGAAGCAAAATGTAAAAAAAAAAGTAAACGAAAGAGTACACTGTTGAAAAAAATAGAAACGTCCACAACTTCCATAGAAGGTAGTGATGGAGGGTTGACCAATGACGGAGTGGTAGAGTACTTACACACAGCAGTTCTTCATGTCGTACTGTGAGAACACCTCCATGCCCACCACAGCAAAGAAGTAGTAGGTGATGATGATGATGATGATTGCAGAGATGATGCGTGGCAGGAGGATGACCAATGTTTGGAAGACAGCGTGGTATCTCTTCCTTACCCGGAACAACCTCAGCAGTCTGTACAAACATAGAACACA
The DNA here is from genome assembly GCA_036785275.1 of Cancer borealis. Taxonomy (NCBI): domain Eukaryota; kingdom Metazoa; phylum Arthropoda; class Malacostraca; order Decapoda; family Cancridae; genus Cancer; species Cancer borealis. The sequence continues at coordinate 36,396 of JAXIVD010000366.1, forward strand.
CATTCAGTACCACAATGGATATAAAACTTATTAATTATCTAAAAACATATGTCAGGATCTAATGGTTAGCCAACATCCTCTCCATATTACCTAATTTACATCTGTATAAAAAACACATTTGATCTATAAAACAAGAGTGACCTTATCATGTCACTACCTCAGTACTTCCCTCACTCCAGGAAACACTATCTGATCCCATAACCTAAAAATACACACAAGAATCTATACTTCCTTACCTCAAAGGCCTTAGGATCACGATGTAGAAGAAAGAGTCAGCAAACTCCTCGGCCACAATGCCGCCAAGAGCCAGTACGGTGATGGTGAAATCCCACACATTCCAACCCGACTGGAAGTACTTCCACAGCCCCAGTCCAATTATCTTTAGGCACGCCTCCACTGAGTATACTGTAGTGGCGGCAATATATAAGTGGCAGTGATGGTAGTGAATAGCAGATAGTAGGACTAGTAATTATAGCAGTTGTTGTTCTTGTTTTAGTGTTGCTGTTGTTGTTGTTGGTGGTGGTGGTAGTGGTAACTGTTCTCATCTTCTATCAATATTTTCTGTAATATCTCCATGTATGTACCTATTAGACAGAAGACAAAATTCTTCACTACTAACTCTGTAGCACATACATCTATTTCAATACAAAATAATAGAAATTAGTCAAACATCTACTTTTCAATCTCTATATAGTTTTTACTGAGGTTACAATAGTATGTACGTTATATCAGTGCTATCCCGTACTAGGATTCCAATTGTGACACTTATATACCTTTATCCTTTCATTATTATCATTACTGAAAATCTACCTATGAACTCATATCATAAACAATAACACTTAACAATACATATGTTTGGCGAATCAACTGAACAATTCTAAATATCTTGAAATCTCTACAGGATTCAGTAGGTGACAAATGCCAAAGTTAAGGTATTGTAGCACATTCTTCTAACAATTTGTTTTGGTTATGTAGAAACAATGAGCAAATATGAAACCTTACAAATACATCAAAGTAAAAACGGAGTGTTTGTCTGATCCTAACAGGATAAGTGTTGTGTTTTCTGTAGTGGATATCACCACCATAGAGGAAGTTGACAAATATAGATAAATCACAGCTATGGACAAGGGAGAAGGATAGTGTTGACATATGAAAAGAGAGAAAAAAAAAGAAGAGAGAGAAAGAGGAGTTGCAATGACTTACGGACAACCACAGTGATCTGGTCCCAGGTAATGTGTAGGTCATGGGTGATTGGGATGTCAGCCATGGACAGGATGATAGTGTGTGTGATGAGCACCACTGCGTTCAGGATAATGATGCAATCTGGAAGGTGGAGAGGGAAGGGCATCAAGTAGTGACTCTTTCAAGGTGTCCCATATTGATTCTTTCCATACTTTCTTCTTTAATAGTAGGTAACATATTCACTGCATGTATATATTGTTGCTTATATAGAAATATTCTTTTTTTTCTTCTAAGTAATTCATCAGAGAAATTTTGCTTGATGTTACTTACAGATAAAATAATTAAACCACTTCCAGGTAACTAGTCGGCGAATGAGGTAGCAGCAGCCTCGGATTGGTCCTGGCAAGTCATTGAACCATGGGGGAGGTGGTTTCTGGGTCCTCCACTTATACCCACACATGTCATAAATGTTATAGAAGTCAGAGAGGCTTAGCAGGCTGTTCCCAGAGTGGTTCAGAGCCTTGAAGATGAGGAAGGCATCTCTGTCACCTGAAGGATAACAAACCATCAGTAATTACCATATTAAAATCGCCTAGGACAGTAAGAGTCAAGATCTGTCTCATGTTTGAGATTAAATTAAGTATCTTTATTACAATATACAATTAAGTGAGATATAAAGCAAAAATATATTCAAGGGGATGATGTTAAGTCTTAGGTAAATATTGGAAATTCATTAGATTCAAGTTGCAAGTACAAACCAAGCAACCAACTCTAGATAAAGATTAGGAATAAAGTACGAGGGAAAAAAACAAAGATTGCTATCAAATACATATGTAAATAAATAATGCTAATTAGATAAATGAACTATGGTGAGGAAGTGACATGCACAATACAAACAGACTCACCTTTAGTCCAGAGTCATAAAGTACATTATATTCTCCTACTTTAATATAGTCTCTCCTCACACTTTCCTTACTTATGATAGATAATAATGAATAATTATATGAATGTAAAATATGGTGAGACAGAATTACACATGCATGCAATTTGATGTGAAGTGGTGGGGTGGGGTCAGGTGGACTCAAGTTGGGCTCAAACCAGCAATTTATAAAGTTTTGATATAACTTTACCTGATTTATCTTTGAAGGTACGTATGACTTTCATAGTGGTTTTAACTACCTCTGAACAAAACTGACTAGGTTTTTAATTGCTTGATATTATGATTCAGAGAGGAGGAGGAGGAGGAGGAAGAAGAGGAGGAGGAGGAGGAATCCTAATCACAAAAGTCTTCCTACTGCTGCACCACCCACCTGTACCGGGCCTGAAGAACTTGAGGAGTCCCCTGAAGTGCCTAAAGGAGATGTGGGAAGGCTGGGAGCAGGTTACCAGGAGGCGGAACGCATACTGGCATGCCCTGCGCTTGTGCACTAGCAGCTTACGGAACTTCTCCTTCTCTATGTCACTGAATACAACAAACACCACAGCAAGCATCTGCAGTAGGTGGATGGTGATGGTGGTGATTTTAGTTAGCCATTAAGTCAAAAAACTGAAAATAATGTTGGTTGTAGTAATGGTCATAGCTGTGAGGTGATAGTGGTGATGGTGGTTATACTGTCAATAGCTGGGAACAAAGGTGGTAATATCTAGGTGAGGAAATAACAGTGCAGACAATGGTTAAGATACTGAGGCAATAACAGCAAAGGTGGTTGTGGTGGTGATAGTGAGCTCATGGTGAAGTACTAGCCATAACACGAGCTGAGGTCATTGCAAAGCATTAATAGAGGTGGTTATAGTGAAGCAATGACATTATGACTGCAGAAACGAGGACTATTATACAAGGATTTGATGGAAGACTCTATTAAAAGAATTATGGAGTATTTTGTCATAGGGTTACAAGAAAACTGTGCACTTCCAATACAGTTTCTTGATCGTGCTTGGTGGCCTAATAGTTGATGTGATGATGTTTTAATGAAAGTGGTGAAGACATGGATGGTAATGGTGACAATGATGAAAGTAGTAGTAATGGTGCTGGTCCTTCTTTCTCTCACCAGGTTCATGATAAAGTAGAGGCTGACCCCCAGGAAGGCTATGAAGAAGGCAGCGCTCCACCTGCTCCGGGCATAAGCTGGCATCATCACGTCTGGAAAGCTGGGGAAGAGTAACTTACAATGCCATAAACCCTCAAGAATATATCTACAACTATACATTTATTTATTATTTTTTTTACATTTAAAGGGTACTAGCCAAGGAACAACAAAAACACATAAAAAAAAAAAAAAAAATTTAATCGCACTTGTCACCAAACCCTACATACATAGGACAGCGTATATCTCCTCTTGCATGCACTACAAGTCAAGTTATTATATATGTAAGATCAAAACAGCCCTTTGCACCTTTTACACACTAGTCACCACACATAACATACAGTATGAAATTACCATCCACACCTACTAAACTTAATATCTATATTGGCAAACACAACTCCAATTATTAACACCACTCTCATTATTATCACTATCCTGGTCTTTGCTATAATGAAGTGTAACAATCAATCATAAATCACTAAATCTACCCACCTTCTTATCCTTATCTCCTTATCAACTCAAGATATTTTTCACGCTATCATCAATCAAAATCAAGGAATCAGTAAAGGTTTAAAGTCAAGTGTTTCCATCATGTTTATCTAAGTTACAAAGTAGAGGTAGATGCTTACTTTGCAGTGGTGAGAAGAACGTAGAGGGAAACAAAACCCTGGCTGAAGGAGGAGAAGTATGGATCCTTCTGGTTGGGGCTGAAGAGATAGAACCCAAGTGTGGCAAAGATAAGCAGGATGATAAACAGGATAAGAAACATCTCCAAAATGGGCGGCACCGACTGTAGGATCTGGCGTAGGAACCTGGCAATAAAAAAAGAAGTTAAATTTAGTACCTGATAATGATTGGAAAGCAGAAACAGAATACAAGAATTTAAATAAAGCACAAATATTAAGGTAAATCTCCCAAACAGAGGAGTAAGAGGACACTATAACATTATGTGTGATTTTTGCTGTTCTATATTGTGTGGTAGTTGTGGAAATTGCTGAGTAATACACACATACACACACACATACACATTGTTCGGTAGCTCAGTAATGGCTGGCTGAGGTTCGTGCCTCGCTCAAGGTGGAAAGTTTGAACAGAAAATAATGCTTGATTTGTTTAATTTTCATCCTATTCCTTATCCCTTTTACAGTCTCTACATTGCATCCCACCTGCGCACTCCTCCCAGGTATCTGTTGTCCACCATGAAGATTGGACGCATGGCTCGGGTCACACGGAAATGGGTTTTATTCCTGATGATCACTACCACTGCATCAATTAGCATCACAACCCAGGTCACCAGCTGCAACAAAAGATAAAAAACTAAGTAAGTAAAATAAATTACAAAAAAAAAAAAAAAAAAAAGATAATGCCAAGAAATCACTGGAATAAATGTACATGTGCAAGTGCCACACACACACACACCTTGACAGCAGAGCGCCTGTGAGTAAGGAAGGTGCGTGGTCCCAGCCACCGTAACTGCATCACTATGGAGATGCCGACCAGGAAGAGACCAAAGAGCTCCACAGAGGCATGAACCCCAACTGGGACTCCCTGTATTGAGAGAAAAGTCACTACCTTAGCTTCATCTGCTTTTCAACATCAGGGAAATATATTGTACAGGTATTGAACCATTAATCCAGCTAGTTTGGAGTTTACCATATTTTCTGAATGTTCTGGTATAATGAAACAAGGCTTAATATTTATGTGTGGATTGGCTCAGCTCTGCTTTCTTTGAGTTGGATCTCTGAGTCATCGCTCGCCATTGTCACCATAGCACATCTATCTATTCCGTTTCATATGGTATTAAATGAAAATTGTAGAATTATGATAAATCAAGACAAATAACTATGGGAAGGCAAGTGTCCACAGCAGCAGACCTGCTACAACTGACCATCACCACTGCTGATGCAGACAGAACAAAAATGAAAACACAGTATCTGAGCAGCGAACTATTAAGAAGTTTGCAAATTCAAAATAAACCAATTCATCTAAATTGCAATTTGACTAGTTGCAAGTTCTCAGGAACCTAATATTGCAGTTTTTCGGAGGGTTTTATAATTATTGGACTGTTTGAGAAATTCAGACATTAGAAAAGGTTTAAACTGGTGGAGATTACACATAAACATCAAAAATAAATGAGGAAAGGATGATAGAATATTGCATGTAAGTGACCTGAAAGACTGCAGGCTGTTCAATGATGGCAAGGGAGAGGAGGAGCAGGGCAGCAAACAGGTCAAGGGAGTAGAACCAGTGGTTGTGTGTCACCAAGTAGGCCGGCAATGCAGAACGGTCCCTCGGGTGGCTGTTGAACTTGTCATTGTTTTCTCCTTCCTGCCAGCACAGAGATGGAACAGCATTACTGGTTGACTCCTGACTAAAGTGAACTTGTCTCTCTGTGATGTAACTTAATATGGTAATACTACATAGCACTTAATCATCTTAGCCTAATTAATAGCCTTCTAATGAAAAAGAGCATTTCAATACTGTATTTCCATTCTCAAAATGTCTGATGATCTTGAAAATTTATCACTGCTGGGAACTGTGGGCCACAATAGTGATTTGTAGTTAATACTAAGAATAATTAATTATGTCAAATTAACTTAGTTCAATTAACTACTGAGATGCATGAGTCTATTCATCACAACAAAATAGTATTCCTCACAAGGATGTTGGAGTATTATTCATGAAAAAAAAATACAAGTGAAAGAAAGGTTTACCTCCAAAAATATTGCAGCCTCATGGTAATTCATCTCCCAACTGCTGGTGGTGAAGCTCTGGGAGTTGTACAATTCATTTTGAGACTGTGGTAAGGAAGAAGCAGATTCCGAGGAAATACTTGTGTTGGCATGATGGTAAGGAGTGTCATCCGTCCGGTCATCAGTGGCTTGTGTGGAGATTGAGGCTGTGGTGGAGGTGGAACCAGCTGTAGAGAAGAACAAGGGGATCAGGTAAAAATAAAAGTGGAAAGGTAAAGAAAGATTACAGAAAGAAGGAACACTTAGTGATCTCCAATGTCTCAAGTCAATTTCTTCATTGATCTAGCTATTAAACACAACCTTCCTGGCAACTATCAGCACTTCATTAACACTCAACTGACACTTTCCACACTGAACTCAACTCTATAGTCTTGACAAAACAATGGTGTTTAAAGTATGTTGTTGAGAGTAAAGGTCGTACATATTCTTCCCCACATTAATGGCCCTTCACTAATTTTGAGGTTAAAGCATTTTTGTTTCTTTCTTCACCAGAATGGCGTGTGGCTACGAAAGAAAATGGCGTCTGCACCTCGCACAACCCTCTACTTTTAGTTAAAGAAAACATTTGAAAGCTTCTAAATCAACATAACATAACATAAATTAACCATACCTTAACTTATATTGACAAATAAGATAACCTTGTTCAAACCAAACTAAACTTTACTTTTCGGGGGGAGGGAAAAAAAATCGTATTTTTTCTGCAATTCATTGGCATAACTGTTTGAGATGATCTGAACAGGTTTCTGAGGTTGAATTTGCAGTGCACTATAAAGGTAAGGAGATATCGCATGGGTCGTCTTACGAATATTTACCGACCGTTCATGAAAACCTTCACAGATGTTCAGTACAGTAAGTATCCCGTGTACTGCAACAAAAAAGATTCTGATCGGTTTGGAGTTGTTCTTCAGATTTATCTTGACATTTACCAAAGTTATTTACAATGAGAAAAAAAACAACGGAATCATACAACACACATAAAGACTCATAGATAACAAAGTTCCATCATGGAAGAAGCACTTTAGTCCTCCACTTGTTTTGAATGTATTTGAAATTAACCAAACCTCACTTACGTAACCTCCTAACCTGCGTGTATGGACCATGATACCACTGGTGTGTTCTCACGTGACAAGGAGTTCCACAGTTAATGTAGAGCATCTCTTTAAAAGGAACACCGAGGGGGCTCCTCCCCACAACTCAAGGTTCAAGGTTGTAGGGATCAGTGGTGGAGGTGGAGGGTAGTCACTTGTATACTACTCGTACACCTATATATGTTGCCTTGCTCCCATGTAGATGTGAGTTTCTAGCATGAGCCAAGCCACTACACCCACCTATAGTGTCGTGGTTGTGTTCCATGGACTGGTATAGGGTGGTGGGGCTGTTGGTCGTAGCACCACAGCCGCCCTGGCCACCCTCCTCCATGTTTGTCAACACCACGCACGTAGCACCATCTCACTCCTAAGGTGGTGAGGGTAAAAGATACACTATTATACCACACATGCTGCACAGACACACACATAGATTCATCTAAGTATTCCTCTGGTTACCTTGCTCTCTTAGAAATATACTTTGAGGTATTATACAGCAAACACTTAGCATAACTATAATTAGTGATAAAATTTCGGAAACCGCCACCCGAGTGCCCCACATTACGTCACTCACATCCTAGGACATTTTCGCACATGTACAATATTTGATTAAAACATTACTTACCAAACGTCACCTCTAAAAAATAGTAGTATACTGACTTTCATAGATAGCAACGCCCAATCCTAACTACTTTCCAGTGTAGTTGAAAGTGGTTGGAACTGGCTTAGGGTGTTACATAACAGTTTTACTTATCAAGGATATCATAGACCAATGATTACAGTAATATATATTTTGTCATATTGCTGACTTTTCCCTTTTAACTTAACACGTATGATAAACAGTGACTCTATCCAAGTATACTTAAAACAGCCAAGATGCAGCAGTCAATACTCAATACCTGCATGTGTAGCTTTATCTGTAATGATGCGATGACCAACCCAGGGATTTATAGGTTGTCTCATGAACACATATAGGAAGCTACGTACAACCATGATCCATTCTGTAGATGTGGGGGTCAACTTGATTAAACTATTTATTTATTTGCATTTTCCACTAAATCATGTTCAAATTCACCTGATTTCTGCATCCTCCTTCTTCCATCTCTTGCCTCCTCCCTGCCGTTGTCATACTTTCAATTTTCTTCCCAGTGGGTGTCATTATACTCTCTCTCTCTCTCTCTCTCTCTCTCTCTCTCTCTCTCTCTCTCTCTCTCTCTCTCTCTCCCCCCCCCCCCCCTCTCTCATGAGTCTCCCCCTGCTAGGTACTTTTCATCTTCAGTGGTGAACTTCTTTGCCAGGTCATCAGACACATGTACGGAGGAAAGGTCATCCACACCTATCTCATCCTCTGTCCTGTGGAGAGAAAAATAGTAGTGATGAGATTGTTATCCATTAGTCATTACCTCATATCTTTCTTCACTCAGCCAACCAGATACTTAATAGGAACCCATGGCAGGCAGTAGTTGATAAGTTATTGCGACCATCATCATACTGATTTGACTACTGATACCTCTTCTCATTTCCTAAGGATAGGACTAAGAAAACTCACTAAACATTGGACACAACTTGGATATGGCTGACTTAGAATGACTCACTTTAAATAAAAACTCATCTCAGATGGGACTCACTTGATGAGGAGATTGACCACGTCTTCATTTAGAATTATGCAGTGACGATCTTCCTCCCATTTGTGGTGTTCCCTCAGGATCAAGTAGGTGTTCTGCTCCCTCAGCCTTTCCCTCCCTTGGCGGGTGACACACAGCTGCAGAGTAACAGGTTGTGTGGGTCATTTTAATACTCACAAAAATTTCCTTTTTTTCCTGTCTTTCATTCATCACATTAAAATGAGTAGGTACATGCAATGTGAAGTAAGTGTTGCATGGGGACTAAAACAAAGCAAAGTACAGCAAACTGATAAAGAACATTCATCATTATCTACATTCTTTGCTGGTCTCCTTTCCTGCATCAACACAAATACATCTTGGAAACACCAACAGGTAGATTATAATTAGAAAATTAATTTACAGCAACAGTCAGACGTAGGTAAGGGAAGGGACCTAGTTATAAACTGCTGCCAAACAAAACCTCAATAATGTTCACTGATAACTGATATAATAAATGTCCAACACAGTAATCCATCACTGCCACCCACCTGCATCAGAGCCTCCAACAACAATTTGCGAATCTCTTGTTCTGGCTCCCTGGTCTTGTCATCAGGTAAGTACTGGAGGTCAAGGGGCAGGGAGTCATTTTCCTCCTCAGTAAAGGTGTCAGGCCCAGCAAGAGGCAGCAGCAGCCACCCAGCCACCTCTACCTCCTCCCCAAGTAGCCATGCATGACTCGCTGCCAGAGGAATGATAGGTGTTATTAAGTATTAGTTACAGTTTACAGGAATGTACTCAAGATGTTTAAAGGTAAATGACTGAAGATGTAACAGATGCTACTATACTTAATCTCCTGCGTTAATGTACAGATGTAGCTGAGCCTTTACTACTTGTCTAAGGAGTGTCGTGGTATTGCTACAACCATGAACACTTTTCCACCACACATTTCAATAATCTTATATCCCTCCCATTTTTCTACAATACATTAAAATACAAGGTGTCATATTCTGTGATAATTGCCTAATGCATGAGAAAAGCTCTAACAGCACCAACCTTTATGTCAAGAAAAGAAAACAATGGTTAGTGATGGTTAGAGATAGGTAGTAGCAATAAGAACATTCCACCTTTATCAAAGCAGCAATTATGAACGGTGGCAACAGCTGCGCGTCGGCGAACCTTGGAGTCCTTACAAGTCATGAAGGGCAGTAAACGGTTCAACACAAACCCATCCTTGTCAATGATCTGTCTAAGAGGAGAAAAGACTGATAGGATAATATTCCTCATTTATAGGATAAGATATTCAGATTCCAGGAAACAGCCACTTGATTAGTATGTCATCTTGTTTCTGCATACTATAATATCTTTTCCATCTCTCCAGTGCTCAAGACTCTCTCTTACTCTTTCTCTCTCACCTTCTGCCTTCCTCCAGCTGTGAAAAGTTAGTTAACACAGATGACAGCAGGTGAAGCTTGGCACCCTTTCTATTATAGTCCATCTGGCATATTATCTTAGTGAGACCCTCCAGGCGTGTGGGGCTAACGTCCACCCTCTCCAGAACTTTGTGGCACAATGAACGTAGCTTGGAGAGGTTGGCCAGCACACCACAGACAAGGTCAGCATGTGGGTAGTCCCTGTCTTCAATGCACTGCAGGAAGGAGGGAGTATAGGTGATGAGGTGTGTCCATTGTATGCTGTAAGATGAAAACAGGAAAATAGGACTGTTTTATATCTGCTGACCCCTTCCAACCCTTACCATCCTCTACCTCACCTAGCACTCTCACCTTTATCATCTCACCCACCAACTCAGGTTCCACCAGAGTAAGTAACGCTGCTGCCCCTGCTTCTTCTGCTGATAGATTAACGAGAGTCCTCATGGCATTCATGGCAGTGGAGGTCTCAGGATCACGAATGAGCCGAAGCACAGCCGCCAAAGCATCCGGACGAGAGGAGAGTAACTGCAGACCTTCAGGAGTGCCAGTGAGCTCTGAGGAAGGCAAGAAAACATCATCACCTGAATTATTTGAATTCTAATCCTGATTTACAAATTCAATGGTGAAGGAAAATATCATGCAAAAGTTGATAATAATGAAAAAGAACAGAGGTAATGGTATGCCATAGATCTCCAACACCTTTCTGTTTGATTTCATGGATCCCATCACAATTCTAGCAGCCTGGAGTGACCTACGTGCAGTAGTCATGCAGGCAGCACCCTTGATGTCCGAGCGGGCATCAGGTGACAGAAACTGTATCAGCTCATCCACAATGTCCATTTCTTGATGGTGTGGGGTGGGTGTTGACTCCTGAAATAATAGTTACTCCTTTCAATATTTACATCATTGTGACTATGGCGTGCGTTTGAAGAGCGGTGATTCAAATATAACCTATACAAACACACTATTCAACAGTTGACTGAAATATTCATACATGTTTACTGGTGCCATACAGTCCTGGCATACTGGCAAGTTAGGGATTCCCTACAAATGTAACACATCATGGTAAGAAATAAAGTTTCTCACACCCTTAATATCAATTAAAAAGAAACATTAACAAGATATAACAAAATCACATTGCCTTTGCTTTGTATATTAGAAAATGTTTTAACCTTTAGGATGAAATCTCATTTTTCTCTACATTAGAGTTCTTCCTGTTGAATGAGAAGTTAGCAATCATTGTTAAAACAGAAGACTGATTACATGCCTCAAATTTCAAGTTTCTGTCTGTCCTCACTCCTCAGGCCGTGCTGCCAGACATTGGCGGTAACAGGTGAGGCAAGAAACATGCACAACCATGTGAATACAACTGTACCACCGAACTCATCAAAGGTTTTTTTTAGAAACCAATGTTGTTATAAAAGTTAAGTAAAACCTGCAACTTTTACACACATATAACAACTGATTATTGGGCATTTGCCGTTACATTAATAAGAAAAAAACTGTGACATATCCCTTTTGAGAAACGTGGATAGGTGTTTGCTGCTGTGTTTTGGAAAATTAGCTGACATTAGCTTATAGGTGGTCCACAGCAGACTAATAAACAAAACAACGAAGTTAAGATCAAACAGAATAATTAATAAGAGTAATTTGACAGCCTGGCACTGATACTCACGTGTGGGTAACACATAACAGCTGGGTGCCCAACATAACACGTTGTTTCTCCTACTTGAACGGCACCACACAACAATGTCGTAGTTACTAATGTCACACTTTACTGTGTGACTTTAGTAACATATAACTTTATTACTTCCATATCGTACACATTGCATTCACAATAATAACGGTTGTTCATTATAATGGTTGATTTTGCCAACATCAAGGTAATGAATAAAGATTACGCCAGTAGTCCCCAATGTAAGCAAACAAGCATAACTTTAACCACAGTTTTGGTTGGACATGATTATAATAGGGCGAATAAGGTCTAATACATCGTTACAGCCCTAAACACCGACACAAACTTGATTACAGTTATGAATGAGAGTAAAGAGTGCTGTCAGATGTTGATATCTTAATAAAGAATCATGCACTGACTGGAAAAAGTGTACAGCAATAATCCGAACTGTGATAGTGATGGAAAAGATCATTATTCTACTAGTCGTCGCATTAGGTAAGAGGATGATTTACCCAATTCTATAAGGTCTTGTATAAAATGAGCATAACTCTACTTAATAACCTAACCACCTAGAAGATGCAGTCTGTACAATCAAAAGAAAAACTAGACTTAACATAATCAGATTTAATGTAAAGAGGCAGCGCATATATGTCAGCTTTGACAGCTCCACCACGACAAAAGTTCTTACCGGAATATTAATCACTAAAGCACTATGAATACAAGGCACACAAGGTTATTGGGTATTGTATAATGCTAACATTTTGAAGCATGGAGTAACTGACCTAGTGGTTGGTGCTTATTCAATTAGCCTATCGGGAAGGAGGCCGTGGATGTTTTATGAATGAAGAGGGAAAAGCTTGTACTGTTCTGTATTGACAATTTTGTTTTCCTCAGTGGCCCCAGAAGTGTGTGCATCAGGTCAACCCAATGTGTTGTTGGTTATTGTGGATGACTTGCGACCTGCTCTAGGGTGTTATGGTGATTCTTTGGCTGTCACTCCAAACATTGATGCTCTCGCCTCGGATGCCACAGTGTTCACGCGAGCATATGCACAGGTGAGTCCCTTGAGGTGTGTGCAGGAGGAGAAGGAGGATTACTGCTGCCATTACTGTCTATCTTTCTATATATCAGGCCAAATTCCCCTAAAGGGTAGTAGCCAAGACAAGGTTACCTCCCTTTAGAGGGATGTCAATCAGTAATATTTGCAATACTATATTACTGTTACTTTAATGTAGAAAATACAGGAGGCCCAAGGTTTATAAAAAGAATATGTTACAAAACATTTAAAAAATTGATTTTATTATACTTCTAGATTTGCAAAGAAATTATCACACATCCACAAATGCTTCAATATACATTACACTCAACACAAAATTCAAGGAGGAGCACTAAAATTTAGAATTTCTTTCAATTCTTCATATTAGTTTTAACCATATATTCCATATACATGTGTAGTGGCATCCAAGAAAGGAGAACAAAATTCCAATACAAAGAAAAGCTATCCACAAACACATGCATACGTAGAGCATCGTTTAGATAGTTTGTAGGTTTTTATGCACATATCTTGCACTCTTAATTACTAAAAGACACTTGATCATCTCACATAATTATGCTTTGTTTATCTATAATCCACATTACAATACTTCCACATTTTTATTTCCTTATTTCAGCAAGCTCTTTGTGGTCCAAGCCGCACTTCTTTCCTTACGTCGCGTCGGCCAGACACCACTAAGCTCTACGATGTTCACTCTTACTGGCGGAGACACGCCGGAAACTTCACTTCACTCCCACAATACTTCAAGGAAAATGGCTACCACACGGCTTCTGCTGGCAAGATTTTCCATCCCGGTAAGTACATCTTTTCTATATGTATGAAAAAGATATTTGTCAAGAGCTTGAACAAAACTTACTGAAAAGGTGCAATGCAAGTGGAGACTTCTACTATGGCCACCCCCACAAAGGAATACTGAGAGGTCAATGTAGACTAGACCTTTAGTAATAAGAATACATTTTTCAGGCATTGTGAGCAACCATAGTGATGACCAACCCTACAGCTGGTCAGAGTCACCTTACCACCCGCCAACACAGGCACACAAGCAGGATCCAGTCTGCCTGGGCTCAGATGGCTCCCTCCACACCAACATATACTGCCCAGTACAGGTACCACACACTCAACATGGTCTTAATTTTATGTGGGCATATTATATATATTTATTTTATTGTTTTTATATTTTTTTCTTAAGCTAATTGTGACATAAAAGAAAATATGTATGAGTTTAGACTCGTGATCAGCATACCAAAGAAACCCTTGATAGATATCTCAAGCTTGGTATCATCTTGGGTGCTGCTCCTTGCATTCTTTCAATTCTTTCTTATATCCTTTTTGTTTGGCGACCATACCACTGCTGCATATTTTAACCATGGGCTAATCACTGATATAATCAATTTATCATCTTGTTCAGATTGGTGAATAGCATACTGATATCTCTCAATAAGTTGTATTTCTCTTTTGATGCAACATATTTTTTTCTGATGAGAAGTCATCCATAATCATTACTGACAAGTCTTTTTCTTCCTTAGTTTTGTTGATTTATTCATATCCCATAATATATTTTCTTGTTTCTTCTACTGTTCTCTATTATTTTACATTTCTTGGCATTAAACTCCATTTCTCATTTTTGGCTTCACTCAAATATCATGTTCAGATTCCTTTATAACAGCTCACAATCTTCTTTATTTTCTACTTGGAAATTTATCATCATCTGCAGAAATACTTATAACTATGCACTTTTTCCACCATATCATTTACATAAACTTAATAGATATAGTGTTAATGGTTCTTCATTCCCTCAACATCTTATGTGTTGTGTAATTTATTCCGAAGGTGGAGGACCAGCCAGGTGGATCACTGCCGGACATTGAAACCACCCGCTACTCCATCTCCTGGCTGAAAGAGTGGGCCGGGAAGGAGGCAGCACAACCCTTCTTCCTTGCTGTTGGTTATCACAAACCCCATATTCCCCTCAAGTTTCCAAAGCAGTTCTTGGGTGAGTTATTTTTTAAGTTGTTTATGTGGTTTGATGTATGATTTAAATTCTTATCTTTTTATCGTTTATTTTTCATGTGTAGTTTATTTATGTTTTATGTTTTGTAGTTTTTATAAGGCCTTTTCTTGGTTCTAGTTACTTTTTCCGTGTAGATTGAATATGCATCTATATATGTGGTATGGTATGGTGTTAGGATACCATTCATGTGTCAAAGAACATTACCATAAGGCTTTGGCAAGAGTGGCATTGCTAACATGACCAACTTCAGTACTTATCCATCTTAATACCAACAGCTATCACCTTAAAACCAGTACATATGGAGTGTTTCCTTTATTTATTGTTGTATATCTTAGTTTGTTTGTATTACATTCACAATGATATATTTATGAAAGCTGCAAATTCCAACTAAATCAGGTGAAAGTGAATGATGTGGGAATGTTTATATATAAGGTCTATTTTACATTAATTTTTTCTATTGATCAAAATTGAGAAGACTTAGAGATTTGAATTTGTGACACCTTAGGCTGGAAAAATGTAACACTGTCTTATTTTCCAGATCTCTTCCCAATATCATCTGTGCCCTTGGTGCCTAACCGTAGGCTACCCAAGGGCCTTCCCCCCGTGGCCTGGAATCCTTGGAATGACTTGAGGTGGCGTGATGACATAGCAGCTCTTAATATATCCTATCCCTATGGACCAATGCCGGATTTTTATGCCAGGTATGTGCTCTGTTTATTACTTTCATTATGTTATCTTATATATATGTATATCTTATTTTTTGTTTTATTTATTTATTGATTATTTTTTTAAGGTAGCCAAGATAAGGTATTTAGTGTTCAGAGAGACATTACTCTCCCGTCATCCTTCTGCACTCTGTTTTTTAATAGGATATAATACGGTTGAGGTGCTTCCCAGATCCCTCGCTCCGTCCCTTTTTGTCGCCTTTTACGATCTGCAGGGAATACAGTTATTATTTATTATTGCATGCAACATTATTTCATCCCAGGATATATGACAGTCCATCTTCTTTCCCTCCATTTCAATGCATTGCTGGATTTTTATATGTTGTCTCTTGCTTTCCTGAGGTATGGGTTTGCTTTTTTCATTTGGTATTATCACTATAGTATGTGGTGTTATATTATCTTAATCCAGTCAGTGTACAAATAATCTTTAATGTCTTTACCAGATTTTATGGCGTTTTTATGTTGTCTGTTGCCTTTGTAAAGTGTTGATTTACTCTCATTTATTATCATTGTGTGTGAAGTGCAGTTATTGTAGCTGAGAACAGTCTTCACTATCTGCCAGTTATAGATCACTGTGGGACTTCAAGCTAAGGTGGTTGTGCATCTTATTGTGTTGCTTTGCCTTTGTTTGTTTTCTTCTTGCTATTTTTACTCAACCTAACATTATCTTGTGTCTTCACTTGTCTGCTTCGTTATACATCTTATCTGATCCGACCGTTGTTGTTGATATTGCAGGTACATCAGGCAAGGATACTATGCAGCCACCTCCTACATTGACTCCCTCATTGGTGACCTCCTGGCTACCGTTGACCACTTGTACCCTGACACCATCGTCGCCTTCCTTGGGGATCACGGTGGGTCACTTTCTTTTTATTGTGGTGATGAGGGTAAGGGTAGTATTTACAATGAGTCTTTTTATCATTATAAAGGTTGAAGGCTATGGAGTCTATGGAAAGGACAAAGGTTTTAGAAAGGAAATATATGCTTAACATTAATGTTGAGCCAAGTTCCTATGAAATTACAATTCAGAGTGGTTTCCAGTGGTGGGCAGTCCGTCAGTACCGATGGAAGATCCGTCAGTCCGTCACTGACGGACTCCCGTTTCGTTGGCCGACTTACGACTGACGGAAACTTTGAAACACTGATGGAATAAGCGCCAACGGAAGCGATTTTCGGCTGTCACCCGAACCGTCACTAACCCGAAAAGCAAAGACGACACACTACAGAAATTTCTACGTGACTACGCTACGTCATATCAGTAGCCTGCTGACTTTCGTAATGAAAGGTTGTCTGTCGCGAGCTCTCTGCTTCTGCGGTGCAGTTTTAAGTTTTTAACTTGTTTCAAAAGTTTCAACTTATTACAAAAGAAATTTCAGTAAATTTATACTTTAAGCCAATATTTCCTATCTCTACCCATCCCTCCCCAACCCCCCCAACAAGCTTGGGGGACCGTCGGGAATCGGGGGTTTTGGGGGGGAGGCATATGTGAGTGATATATGGCCTTTGAAAAATCTAGGGGAATTTCCCTAAATTTGGGAAAATTTCCCCAGATCTAATCTAATTTACCCTAACCTATCCTAACCGGGGGAGCTACGTCCCCCCTGGACCCCCCGCTGACACTGTTGTAACCACCATGACAGAACTGAGCACAGAAATGTCTCCAGACCTGTCTTTCTACCTGTGCTCCGCCTACTATTACATATAGCAAGCTGTCATTGGTGCAGCTGGTGCTGTTAACTGGTGGTGGCACGTCATTGGACAGAGGAAATATAGACACTATAAGAATCCCCTCCAGCAGTTACCCACAAGCCCATGCTATAAACAATTAATAGTGTTTGTTTGTTTATGTTCAAGTGTCATGCAGCTCTCTGGACTTATAAAAACTCGACAGACGCAGCACATTCCCGGACGTATTGCAGCATTATTATTAATTTCCGACAGGTAGTGTGATCATTGAAAATGTTGTAAATAGTAAGAGCAACAAGCTGAGGGTAGCCATAATCATCTACTGTTTAATGGCATAAAGTATAGTAATACCGAAATTTCTGTAGTGTGGACGGGGCTTTAGTATTCCAACCCGCGTTTGATCAAGTGAAGTAACATTGTTTAAATTGTTTTTCACCGCATTTCTCGACTTTTATAGATCATGGATAAATATCTTAGCAGAGACAGGAGCAGGTGCAGAAGTGTGTCTACTGATAGACGTGATAGTGATAGACCTGATAGTAGGCTAAGTAGCGTGAGCTTCAGAGCCAGCACACCTGTGAGTGACAGAGACAGTGAAATGGACAGTTTTTTTACTGACGGTCCTAAAATAGCGGTGACGAACTGTAATTTAGCGATGATGGAAGCGCGGTTAAAATAACGGTGACGGAGTGATGGACTGACGACTGACGGACTGGGGCGGCCTGAAATAATGACGGACTGATGATGACGGACTGGCGGGCCGGCCTCTGGTGAATGACGAATGACGGACCAGCAAAATTTACTGACGCGCCCACCACTGGGGGTTTCCATTAGAATGTTTTTCATGTTAAGTTAACATTGTAATGTATGAGTGTGTGTTTTTCACAGGATGGTCTCTTGGGGAACACCAGGAGTGGTCCAAATTCAGCAATTTTGAGGTGTCCACACGGGTGCCTTTCATCATCAGGAACTGGAGGAGAAGTACACGTACTTACACTCCTCTGCCACATCCTGACACTCTTCTACCTCATTCTGAGACATTTCTTCCAAGTTTTGCCACTCTATCTAACATTACAAGGTCAGCTTCCCATGGTACATCCCAGCATCTACTGAATTCCAATCAGCCAAAATATCCTGCAAATGACCATTCTTTACCTCAAACAAGACTTAAACAATTGCCTACGAACATCTTAAACAAACCTACAACAACAGACCACTTTGCATCCAGAATAAGATGTGACTCTTTGCCACCAAACTTTTCGAAGAGTTCAACAGGAAAGAGGATAGAGTACAATGGTCTGGTAGAACTAGTTGACCTCTTTCCTACCCTGGTTGACCTAGCTGGACTGCCTACCCTCCCACAGTGCTCAAAGGACTCAAGTCAAGTGAAAGTCTGCACGGAGGGAATGAGTCTCAGCCACTTGTTTCATCCGCGCCAGTGTGAAGAAAACAAACATACAATAAACTCAAAAAATAAACACGACAATAGAAAGCTCAACTCTTGGGATGTAATGACAAATGAAGTTTTAATCAACCCTGCAAAGTTTAACCAAGCAAACAAGATCTGGTCTAAAGAAAGTAAACATATGGCACAAACCTCAAGCATCAGGCATAAAAGTCATACTGCAGGTGAATCAAGACGTTGGGCTGTGCAAACTAATGAAGTACAATCCCACCAACAACAACAAAAGAGGACTGATTTCTTGCCAGAAGTACAAAAATCCGTCAAACTTCCCCTCAAGGAAGAAAAGAAAGCAGCCTTCAGCCAATACCCACGGCCTGGCCCCACACCTTCCCGCAACCCTGACAGTGACCAGCCACACACACGAGACACCACCATCATGGGTTATTCCGTTAGAACTGATCGGTTCCGCTACACAGCTTGGCTAAAGTTTGACAACAAAACTTACCAACCAGACTGGAATCACGTGATAGCAGAAGAACTATATGACCACAAGATAGACCCCTCAGAGGATCATAATGTGGTAGGGAAGCGGCTCTACACCCGACATAAGAAAGAGGTATACTCCATGTTGGTTAGAGGATGGAGAAGGGCTATCAAGTACAGCTGAGTGATGTCACTGGTGTGTGTGTCTGTGTTTGTATTTGCTTGCAGTATGTATTTACCCAATGTGTGTTTGTGTAAATATATATACATATATATATATATATATATATATATATATATATATATATATATATATATATATATATATATATATATATATAATATATATATATAATATATATATATATATATATATATATATATATATATATATATATATATATATATATATATATATATATATATATCAGGGGCGTATATTCAGGGTGTGCTAGGTGTGCGCCGCACACCCTCAGTCAGAGAGAGAAATGCATGATAGTTATAAATAAATTCAGCAGTAAGTGGAAAACGATATTTTTCTTATTGTTTTTAGCCCTGTTATAATATTTTGTACTATAGGTGTTCTGTACAAGCACTGCACACCCAATAATCAATTGTATCATTATGTAGCATAGCGCGTATGGTGGAGTGGGAGGGCAGACTGTTGAATATATGGAGCTTGGTGTGCGGCTCTACAAATGCACACTACTTGCGTTCGTTTTTGGTTCTGATATTTTATATTGGCTAGAAGGTATAAAGTGTCTTTGCCATTCATTATATGAGCATAATTAAGATTTGCAAGAATTATAATATAGTATCTATTATGAAACCAAATGTTATTAAGTCACTTAATCAGAAATAAGGATTGAGTGCAACCTAAGTCATGGACTCTCTTACCGATGAAACAACAGAAGTAAGTTGAGTTGTCAAGTAACCCAAGTTATACTAACTCAGTTTCATTGATGCTTGTGTCGGGGGAGTACGTGCATTTCCCTTGACTAGATAAATGACTAATTGTGAATTGTGAGTATATTGTAATTATTATTGTGTTGCGGTGTGTTGCATCTTAATGATGATGTTACCATGGCGATGGGAATAGAGGGGAGATAGGAGTGAATGTGATATTCACTCCCATCTGCCGGCGGAGGGATACGAGAGAGGCAGCCTCCTGCTGCTACGCTGGTATTCTTAAAAATATCTTTCCCTTGAAAAGCGGCTACGCTGGTATAGACGGTATTTGTGGTTATGTGACTGGTATTAAAGTGGCTCATATAACTGTGGTGTAATAGTGGCTGATAAGACAGTGTTACAGGAGGTGGACACATGTTGTGGTGTTGTGTTGTGGTAATCTATGACTGTAGCCATGGTAGAGCCTCCGTGAGCTGTGACAGTGACCTTGAGGACTGCTGTGAGGTGCCAGGTACCACATTATTACACCACCAGGGAAATGTGTTGAGGGGAGCCATTTGAGGCTGAGTGGCCTCAGTATGCGATCTATTGAAATGATCTTGCTGACTAAAGTTAAACAGAGAGGCTCTTTCTATGATGAAGTCATGAACAAGTTTATATAAAAAACACGAAGAATAGAATTGAATTATAAGTCGTCAGGTATGTCAATCACTCAACTGTAAAATTTAGGTGGTAAGCTTAGCTAATCAAAATGAATAAATTTAATTATTCTAAGTTATCACATAAAATTTTCTTTATTTTCCAACTAACTATGAATAACTATAAAATTGTAATTACACACACACACACACACACACACACACACACACACACACACACACACACACACACACACACACACACACACACACACACACACACACACATATCAGTAATTAGGTATATGTTAGTTATGGACAGAATCACTGTTCAGCACACCCAGGGACAGAAACCACCATACGCCACTGTTAAACTCTACAACTGTCATAATGAATATTTGTTCTATATATAATAATTACTCAGTAAAATTAACCCATATCTTTTTGCCAAAAAATAGATGTCGTTCTAATTTTCTTGGAAGCTATTAGATATATTGGAAATATCATTGCAGCATCTGATAGACCAAATTAAACTCTACAACTGTCATAATGAATATTTGTTCTATGTATAATAATTACGCAGTAAAATTAAACCGTATCTTTTTTGCAAAAAATAGATATCGTTCTAATTTTCTCGGAAGCTATTAGATATATTGGAAATATCATGGCAGCATCTGATAGACCTAATTAAACTCTACAACTGTCATAATGAATATTTGTTCTATGTATAATAATTACGTAGTAAAATTAAACCCTATCGTTTTTCCAAAAAATAGATTTCGTTCTAATTTTCTCGGAAGCTATTAGAGATATTGGAAATATCATTACACTATCTGATAGACCTAATTAAACTCTACAACTGTCATAATGAATATTTGTTTTATGTATAATAATAACGCAGTAAAATTAAACCGTATCTATTTTCCAAAAAATAGATTTCGTTCTAATTTTCTCGGAAGCTATTAGAGATATTGAAAATATCATTGCAGACTCTGATAGACCTAATTAAACCCTACAACTGTCATAAGGAATATTTGTTCTATGTATAATAATTACGCAGTAAAATTAAACCGTATCTTTTTTCCAAAAAATTTATTTTGTTCTAAATTTCTCGGAAGCTATTAGAGATATTGGAAATATCATTGCAGCATCTGATAGACCTAATTAAACCCTATAACTGTCATAATGAATATTTGTTCTATGTATAATAATTACGCACTAAAGATAAACCGTATATTTTCCAAAAAATAGATTTCGTTCTAATTTTCTTGGAAGCTATTAGAGATATAGGAAATATCATTGCAGTATCTGATAGATCTAATTAAACTCTACAACTGTCATCATCAATATTTGTTTTATGTATAATAATTACGCAGTAAAATTAAACCATATCTTTTTGCCAAAAAATTGATTTCGTTTTAATTTTCTCGGAAGCTATTAGAGATATTGGAAATATCATTGCAGCTTCTGATAGACCTAATTAAACTCTACAACTGTAATAATGAATATTTGTTCTTAGATCAAATTTAGCAGTAAAATGAAACTATCACTTTTTTTTTCTTCCTCATTTTCTCGAAAGCTATTAGAAGTGTTGGAAATATCATTGCAGCATCTGATAGACTCTGATATACTCTACAACTGCCATTATGAATATTTGTTCTATGTATAATAATTACGCAGTAAAATGAAACCGTATATTTTTTCCATAAAATAGATTTCGTTATAATTTCCTCGGAAACTATAAGAGATATTGGAAATATAATTGCAGCATCTGATAGACCTAATTAAACTCTACAACTGTCATAATAAACACTTGTTTTATGTGTAATAATTACGCAGTAAAATTAAACCCTATCTTTTATCCAAAAAATGGATTTCTTTCTAATTTTCTCGGAAGCTATTAGAGATATTGGAAACATCATTGCAGCATCTAATAGACCGAATTAAACTCTACAACTGTCATAATGAATATTTGTTCTATGTATAATGATTACGCAGTAAAATTAAACCGCATCTTTTTTCCAAAAAATAAATTTTTTTCTAATTTTCTCGGAAGCTATTATAGATATTGGAAATATCATTGCAGCATCAGATATACCTAATTAAACTCTACAACTGTCGTAATGAATATTTGTCCTATCTATAATAATTAAGAAGTAAAATTTAACCGTATATTTTTTCCTGAAAATTGATTTCGTTCTAATGTATATTAAGCAATAAAATTAAACCGTATCATTTTTCCAAAAAATATATTTCGTTCTAATTTTCTCGGAAGCTATTAGAGATATTGGAAATATCATTGCAGCATCTGATAGACCAAATCAAACTCTACAACTGTCATAATGAATATTTGTTCTATGTATAATAATTACGCAGTAAAATTTAACTATATTTTTTCCAAAAAAAAGAATTCGTTCTAATTTTCTCAGAAGCTATTTTCTCGAAAGCTATTAGAAATGTTGGAAATATAATTGCAGCATCTGATAGACCTTATTATACTCTACAACTGCCATTATGAATATTTGTTCTATGTATAATAATTACGCAGTAAAATTAAACCGTATATTTTTTCCATAAAATAGATTTCGTTCTCATTTTCTCGGAAACTATTAGAGATATTGGAAATATCATTGCAGCATCTGATAGACCTAATTAAACTTTATAAATTACATAATAAATATTTGTTCTATGTATAACAATTATCCAGTATAATAATTACGCAGTAAAATTAAACCATTTTTTTTTTCCAAAAAATATATTTCGTTCTAATTTTCACAGAAGCTATTAGATATATTGGAAATATCATTGCAGCATCTGATAGACCTAATTAAACTCTACAACTGTAATAATGAATATTTTTTCTATGTATAATAATTACGCAGTAAAAATAAACCGTATCTATTTTCCAAAAAATAGATTTCGTTCTAATTTTCTCGGAAGCTATTTGAGATATTGGAAATATCATTGCAGCATCTGATAGACCTAATTCAACTCTACAACTGTTATAATAAACATTTGTCTTATGTATAATAATTACGCAGTAAAATTAAACTATATCTTTTATCCAAAAAATGGATTTTTTTCTAATTTTCTCGGAAGCTATTAGAGATATTGGAAATATCATCGCAGCATCTAATAGACCGAATTAAACTCTACAACTTTCATAATGAATATTTGTTCTATATATAATAATTACGCAGTAAAATTAAACCGTATCTCTTTTCCAAAAAATCAATTTTGTTCTAATTTTCTAGGAAGCTATTATAGATATTGGAAATATCATTGTAGCATCAGATATACTTAATTAAACTCTACAACTCTCGTAATGAATATTTGTTCTATCTATAATAATTAAGAAGTAAAATTTAACCGTATATTTTTTTCCACAAAATAGATTTCGTTCTAATTTTCTGGGAAGCTATTAGAGATATTGGAAATATCATTGCAGCTTCTGATAGACCTAATTAAACTCTACAACTGTAATAATGAATATTTGTTTTTAGATCAAATTTAGCAGTAAAATGAAACTATCACTTTTTTTTTCTTCCTCATTTTCTCGAAAGCTATTAGAAATGTTGGAAATATCATTGCAGTATCTGATAGACCTAATTATACTCTGCAACTGTCATAATTAATATTTGTTCTATGTATAATAATTACACAGTAAAATTAAACCATATCTTTTTGCTAAAAAATTGATTTCGTTCTAATTTTCTCGGAAGCTATTAGAGATATTGGAAATATCATTGCAGTATCTGATAGACCTAATTAAACTCTACAACTGTCATAATGAATATTTATTCTATGGGTAATAATTATCTAGTAAATTAAAACCATATATTTAAAAAAAATAAAATTTCGTTCTAATTTTCTCGGAAGCTATTAGAGTTAATGGAAATATCATTGCATTATCTGATATAACTAATTAAACTCTACAACTTTCATAATAAATATTTGTTCTATGTATAATAATTACGCAGTAAAATTAAACCATTTTTTTTTCCAAAAAATATATTTCGTTCTAATTTTCTCGGAAGCTATTAGATATATTAGAAATATCATTGCAGCATCTGATAGACCTAATTAAACTCTACAACTGTAATAATGTATATTTTTTCTATGTATAATAATTACGCAGTAAAATTAAACCGTATTTATTTTGCAAAAAATAGATTTCGTTCTAATTTTCTCGGAAGCTATTTGAGATATTGGAAATATCATTGCAGCATCTGATAGACCTAATTAAACTCTACAACTGTCATAATAAACATTTGTTTTATGTATAATAATTACGCAGTAAAATTAAACTATATCTTTTATCCAAAAAAGGGATTTTTTTCTAATTTTCTCGGAAGCTATTAGAGATATTGGAAATATCATCGCAGCATCTAATAGACCGAATTAAACTCTACAACTTTCATAATGAATATTTGTTCTATATATAATAATTACGCAGTAAAATTAAACCGTATCTTTTTTCCAGAAAATCAATTTTGTTCTAATTTTCTAGGAAGCTATTATAGATATTGGAAATATCATTTTAGCATCAGATATACTTAATTAAACTCTACAACTCTCGTAATGAATATTTGTTCTATCTATAATAATTAAGAAGTAAAATATAACCGTATATTTTTTTCCACAAAATAGATTTCGTTCTAATTTTCAGGGAAGCTATTAGAGATATTGGAAATATCATTGCAGCTTCTGATAGACCTAATTAAACTCTACACCTGTAATAATGAATATTTGTTTTTAGATCAAATTTAGCAGTAAAATGAAACTATCACATTTTTTTTCTTCCTCATTTTCTCGAAAGCTATTAGAAATGTTGGAAATATCATTGCAGCATCTGATAGACCTTATTATACTCTACAACTGCCATTATGAATATTTGTTCTATGTATAATAATTACGCAGTAAAATTAAACCGTATTTTGTTTTCCATAAAATAGATTTCGTTCTCATTTTCTCGGAAACTATTAGAGATATAGGAAATATCATTACAACATGTGATAAACCTAATTAAACATTATAACTGTCATATTAAATATTTGTTCTATGTATAATAATTACGCAGTAAATTTAAACCGTATTTTTTTTCCAAAAAATAGATTTCGTTCTAATTTTCTCGGAAGCTATTAAAGATATTGGAAATATTATTGCAGCATCTGATAGACCTAATTAAACTCTGCAAATGTCATGATGAATATTTGTTCTATGTATAATAATTACGCAGTAAAATTAAACCATATCTTTTTGCCAAAAAATAGATTTCGTTCTAATTTTCTCGGAAGCTATTAGAGATATTGGAAATATTATTGCAGAATGTCTTAGACCTAATTAAACTTTACAACAGTCATAATGAATATTTGTTCTATGTATAATAATTACGCAGTAAAATTAAACCGTATCTTTTTTCCTAAAAATATATTTCGTTCAAGTTTTCTAGGAAGCTATTTGAGATATTGGAAATATCATTGCAGCATCTGATAGACCTAATTAAACTTTATAACTGTCATAATAAATAATTGTTTTATGTATAATAATTACGCAGTAAAATTAAACCGTATATTTTTTCCAAAAAATAGATTTCGTTCTAATTTTCTCGGAAGCTATTAGAGTTATTGGAAATATTATTGCAGCATCTGATAGACCTAATTAAACTCTGCAACTGTCATAATGAATATTTGTTCTATGTATGATAATTACGCAGTAAACTTAAACCATATCTTTTTGCCAAAAAATAGATTTCGTTCTAGTTTTCTCGGAAGCTATTAGAGATATTGGAAATATCATTGCAGTATCTGATAAACCTAATTAAACTCTACAACTGTCATAATGAATATTTATTCTATGGGTAATAATTATCTAGTAAATTAAAACCATATATTTAAAAAAATTAAAATTTCGTTCTAATTTTCTCGGAAGCTATTAGAGTTAATGGAAATATCATTGCATTATCTAATAGAACTAATTAAACTCTACAACTTTCATAATAAATATTTGTTCTATGTATAATAATTACGCAGTAAAATTAAACCATTTTTTTTTCCAAAAAATATATTTCGTTCTAATTTTCTCGGAAGCTATTAGATATATTGGAAATATCATTGCAGCATGTGATAGACCTAATTAAACTCTACAACTGTAATAATGTATATTTTTTCTATGTATAATAATTACGCAGTAATATTAAACCGTATCTATTTTGCAAAAAATTGATTTCGTTCTAATTTTCTCGGAAGCTATTTGAGATATTGGAAATATCATTGCAGCATCTGATAGACCTAATTAAACTCTACAACTGTCATAATAAACATTTGTTTTATGTATAATAATTACGCAGTAAAATTAAACTATATCTTTTATCCAAAAAATGGATTTTTTTCTAATTTTCTCGAAAGCTATTAGAGATATTGGAAATATCATCGCAGCATCTAATAGACCGAATTAAGCTCTAGAACTTTCATAATGAATATTTGTTCTATATATAATAATTACGCAGTAAAATTAAACCGTATCTCTTTTCCAAAAAATCAATTTTGTTCTAATTTTCTAGGAAGCTATTATAGATATTGGAAATATCATTGTAGCATCAGATATACTTAATTAAACTTTACAACTCTCGTAATGAATATTTGTTCTATCTATAATAATTAAGAAGTAAAATATAACCGTATATTTTTTTCCACTAAATAGATTTCGTTCTAATTTTCAGGGAAGCTATTAGAGATATTGGAAATATCATTGCAGGTGCTGATAGACCTAATTAAACTCTACAACTGTACTAATGAATATTTGTTTTTAGATCAAATTTAGCAGTAAAATGAAACTATCACATTTTTTTTCTTCCTCATTTTCTCGAAAGCTATTAGAAATGTTGGAAATATCATTGCAGCATCTGATAGACCTTATTATACTCTACAACTGCCATTATGAATATTTGTTCTATGTATAATAATTACGCAGTAAAATTAAACCGTATTTTGTTTTCCATAAAATAGATTTCGTTCTCATTTTCTCGGAAACTATTAGAGATATAGGAAATATCATTACAACATGTGATAGACCTAATTAAACATTATAACTGTCATATTAAATATTTGTTCTATGTATAATAATTACGCAGTAAAATTAAACCGTATATTTTTTCCAAAAAATAGATTTCGTTCTAATTTTCTCGGAAGCTATTTGAGTTATTGGAAATATTATTGCAGCATCTGATAGACCTAATTAAACTGTGCAGCTGTCATAATGAATATTTGTTCTATGTATGATAATTACGCAGTAAACTTAAACCATATCTTTTTGCCAAAAAATAGATTTCGTTCTAGTTTTCTCGGAAGCTATTAGAGATATTGGAAATATTATTGCAGCATCTCATATACCTAATTATACTCTACAACAGTCATAATGAATGTTTGTTCTATGTATAATAATTACTCAGAAAATTAAACCGTATCTTTTTTCCAAAAAATATATTTCGTTCTAATTTTCTCGGAAGCTATTAGATATATTGGAAATATCATTGCAGTATCTGATAGACCTAATTAAACTCTACAACTGTCATGATGAACATATGTTCTATGTATAATAATTAAGCAATAAAATTAAACCGTATAATTTTTCTAAAAAATATATTTCGTTCTAATTTTCTCGGAAGCTATTAGAGATATTGGAAATATCATTGCAACATCTGATAGAACAAATCAAACTCTACAACTGTCATAATGAATATTTGTTCTATGTATAATAATTACGCAGTAAAATTTAACTGTATATTTTTTCCAAAAAAAAGAATTCGTTCTAATTTTCTCAGAAGCTATTTTCTCGAAAGCTATTAGAAATGTTGGAAATATAATTGCAGTATCTGATAGACCTTATTATACTCTACAACTGCCATTATGAATATTTGTTCTATGTATAATAATTACACAGTAAAATTAAACCGTATATTTTTTCCATAAAATAGATTTCGTTCTCATTTTCTCGGAAACTATCAGAGATATTGGAAATATCATTGCAGCATCTGATAGACCTAATTAAACTTTATAAATGTCATAATAAATATTTGTTCTATGTATAACAATTACCCAGTATAATAATTACGCAGTAAAATTAAACCATTTTTTTTTTCCAAAAAATATATTTCGTTCTAATTATCTCGGAAGATATTAGATATATTGGAAATATCATTGCAGCATCTGATAGACCTAATTAAACTCTACAATTGTAATAATGAATATTTTTTCTATGTATAATAATTACGCAGTAAAATTAAACCGTATCTATTTTCCAAAAAATAGATTTCGTTCTAATTTTCTCGGAAGCTATTTGAGATATTGGAAATATCATTGCAGCATCTGATAGACCTAATTAAACTCTACAACTGTCATAATAAACATTTGTTTTATGTATAATAATTACGCAGTAAAATTAAACTATATCTTTTATCCAAAAAATTGATATTTTTTCTAATTTTCTCGGAAGCTATTAGAGATATTGGAAATATGATCGCAGCATCTAATAGACCGAATTAAACTCTACAACTTTCATAATGAATATTTGTTCTATATATAATAATTACGCAGTAAAATTAAACCGTATCTCTTCTAGGAAGCTATTATAGATATTGGAAATATCATTGTAGCATCAGATATACTTAATTAAACTCTACAACTCTCGTAATGAATATTTATTCTATCTATAATAATTAAGAAGTAAAATTTAACCGTATATTTTTTTCCACAAAATAGATTTCGTTCTAATTTTCTGGGAAGCTATTAGAGATATTGGAAATATCATTGCAGCTTCTGATAGACCTAATTAAACTCTACAACTGTAATAATGAATATTTGTTTTTAGATCAAATTTAGCAGTAAAATGAAACTATCACTTTTTTTTTCTTCCTCATTTTCTCGAAAGCTATTAGAAATGTTGGAAATATCATTGCAGTATCTGATAGACCTAATTATACTCTGCAACTGTCATAATTAATATTTGTTCTATGTATAATAATTACACAGTAAAATTAAACCATATCTTTTTGCTAAAAAATTGATTTCGTTCTAATTTTCTCGGAAGCTATTAGAGATATTGGAAATATCATTGCAGTATCTGATAGACCTAATTAAACTCTACAACTGTCATAATGAATATTTATTCTATGGGTAATAATTATCTAGTAAATTAAAACCATATATTTAAAAAAATTAAAATTTCGTTCTAATTTTCTCGGAAGCTATTAGAGTTAATGGAAATATCATTGCATTATCTGATATAACTAATTAAACTCTACAACTTTCATAATAAATATTTGTTCTATGTATAATAATTACGCAGTAAAATTAAACCATTTTTTTTTCCAAAAAATATATTTCGTTCTAATTTTCTCGGAAGCTATTAGATATATTGGAAATATCATTGCAGCATCTGATAGACCTAATTAAACTCTACAACTGTAATAATGTATATTTTTTCTATGTATAATAATTACGCAGTAAAATTAAACCGTATCTATTTTGCAGAAAATAGATTTCGTTCTAATTTTCTCGGAAGCTATTTGAGATATTGGAAATATCATTGCAGCATCTGATAGACCTAATTAAACTCTACAACTGTCATAATAAACATTTGTTTTATGTATAATAATTACGCAGTAAAATTAAACTATATCTTTTATCCAAAAAATGGATTTTTTTCTAATTTTCTCGGAAGCTATTAGAGATATTGGAAATATCATCGCAGCATCTAATAGACCGAATTAAACTCTAGAACTTTCATAATGAATATTTGTTCTATATATAATAATTACGCAGTAAAATTAAACCGTATCTCTTTTCCAAAAAATCAATTTTGTTCTAATTTTCTAGGAAGCTATTATAGATATTGGAAATATCATTGTAGCATCAGATATACTTAATTAAACTCTACAACTCTCGTAATGAATATTTGTTCTATCTATAATAATTAAGAAGTAAAATATAACCGTATATTTTTTTCCACAAAATAGATTTCGTTCTAATTTTCAGGGAAGCTATTAGAGATATTGGAAATATCATTGCAGCTTCTGATAGACCTAATTAAACTCTACAACTGTAATAATGAATATTTGTTTTTAGATCAAATTTAGCAGTAAAATGAAACTATCACATTTTTTTTCTTCCTCATTTTCTCGAAAGCTATTAGAAATGTTGGAAATATCATTGCAGCATCTGATAGACCTTATTATACTCTACAACTGCCATTATGAATATTTGTTCTATGTATAATAATTACGCAGTAAAATTAAACCGTATTTTGTTTTCCATAAAATAGTTTTCGTTTTCATTTTCTCGGAAACTATTAGAGATATAGGAAATATCATTACAACATGTGATAGACCTAATTAAACATTATAACTGTCATATTAAATATTAGTTCTATGTATAATAATTACGCAGTAAATTTAAACCGTATTTTTTTTTCTCCAAAAAATAGATTTCGTTCTAATTTTCTCGGAAGCTATTAAAGATATTGGAAATATTATTACAGCATCTGATAGACCTAATTAAACTCTGCAAATGTCATGATGAATATTTGTTCTATGTATAATAATTACGCAGTAAAATTAAACCATATCTTTTTGCCAAAAAATAGATTTCGTTCTAATTTTCTCGGAAGCTATTAGAGATATTGGAAATATTATTGCAGCATCTCATAGACCTAATTATACTCTGCAACAGTCATAATGAATATTTGTTCTATGTTTAATAATTACTCAAAAAATTAAACCGTATCTTTTTTCCAAAAAATTGATTTCGTTCTAATTTTCTCGGAAGCTATTAGAGATATTGGAAATATCATTGCAGTATCTGATAGACCTAATTAAACTCTACAACTCTCATAATGAATATTTGTTCTATGTATAATAATTACGCAGTAAAATTTAACTGTATATTTTTTCCAAAAAAAAGAATTCGTTCTAATTTTCTCAGAAGCTATTTTCTCGAAAGCTATTAGAAATGTTGGAAATATAATTGCAGTATCTGATAGACCTTATTATACTCTACAACTGCCATTATGAATATTTGTTCTATGTATAATAATTACACAGTAAAATTAAACCGTATATTTTTTCCATAAAATAGATTTCGTTCTCATTTTCTCGGAAACTATCAGAGATATTGGAAATATCATTGCAGCATCTGATAGACCTAATTAAACTTTATAAATGTCATAATAAATATTTGTTCTATGTATAACAATTACCCAGTATAATAATTACGCAGTAAAATTAAACCATTTTTTTTTTCCAAAAAATATATTTCGTTCTAATTATCTCGGAAGATATTAGATATATTGGAAATATCATTGCAGCATCTGATAGACCTAATTAAACTCTACAATTGTAATAATGAATATTTTTTCTATGTATAATAATTACGCAGTAAAATTAAACCGTATCTATTTTCCAAAAAATAGATTTCGTTCTAATTTTCTCGGAAGCTATTTGAGATATTGGAAATATCATTGCAGCATCTGATAGACCTAATTAAACTCTACAACTGTCATAATAAACATTTGTTTTATGTATAATAATTACGCAGTAAAATTAAACTATATCTTTTATCCAAAAAATTGATATTTTTCTAATTTTCTCGGAAGCTATTAGAGATATTGGAAATATGATCGCAGCATCTAATAGACCGAATTAAACTCTACAACTTTCATAATGAATATTTGTTCTATATATAATAATTACGCAGTAAAATTAAACCGTATCTCTTCTAGGAAGCTATTATAGATATTGGAAATATCATTGTAGCATCAGATATACTTAATTAAACTCTACAACTCTCGTAATGAATATTTATTCTATCTATAATAATTAAGAAGTAAAATTTAACCGTATATTTTTTTCCACAAAATAGATTTCGTTCTAATTTTCTGGGAAGCTATTAGAGATATTGGAAATATCATTGCAGCTTCTGATAGACCTAATTAAACTCTACAACTGTAATAATGAATATTTGTTTTTAGATCAAATTTAGCAGTAAAATGAAACTATCACTTTTTTTTTCTTCCTCATTTTCTCGAAAGCTATTAGAAATGTTGGAAATATCATTGCAGTATCTGATAGACCTAATTATACTCTGCAACTGTCATAATTAATATTTGTTCTATGTATAATAATTACACAGTAAAATTAAACCATATCTTTTTGCTAAAAAATTGATTTCGTTCTAATTTTCTCGGAAGCTATTAGAGATATTGGAAATATCATTGCAGTATCTGATAGACCTAATTAAACTCTACAACTGTCATAATGAATATTTATTCTATGGGTAATAATTATCTAGTAAATTAAAACCATATATTTAAAAAAATTAAAATTTCGTTCTAATTTTCTCGGAAGCTATTAGAGTTAATGGAAATATCATTGCATTATCTGATATAACTAATTAAACTCTACAACTTTCATAATAAATATTTGTTCTATGTATAATAATTACGCAGTAAAATTAAACCATTTTTTTTTCCAAAAAATATATTTCGTTCTAATTTTCTCGGAAGCTATTAGATATATTGGAAATATCATTGCAGCATCTGATAGACCTAATTAAACTCTACAACTGTAATAATGTATATTTTTTCTATGTATAATAATTACGCAGTAAAATTAAACCGTATCTATTTTGCAGAAAATAGATTTCGTTCTAATTTTCTCGGAAGCTATTTGAGATATTGGAAATATCATTGCAGCATCTGATAGACCTAATTAAACTCTACAACTGTCATAATAAACATTTGTTTTATGTATAATAATTACGCAGTAAAATTAAACTATATCTTTTATCCAAAAAAGGGATTTTTTTCTAATTTTCTCGGAAGCTATTAGAGATATTGGAAATATCATCGCAGCATCTAATAGACCGAATTAAACTCTAGAACTTTCATAATGAATATTTGTTCTATATATAATAATTACGCAGTAAAATTAAACCGTATCTCTTTTCCAAAAAATCAATTTTGTTCTAATTTTCTAGGAAGCTATTATAGATATTGGAAATATCATTGTAGCATCAGATATACTTAATTAAACTCTACAACTCTCGTAATGAATATTTGTTCTATCTATAATAATTAAGAAGTAAAATATAACCGTATATTTTTTTCCACAAAATAGATTTCGTTCTAATTTTCAGGGAAGCTATTAGAGATATTGGAAATATCATTGCAGCTTCTGATAGACCTAATTAAACTCTACAACTGTAATAATGAATATTTGTTTTTAGATCAAATTTAGCAGTAAAATGAAACTATCACATTTTTTTTCTTCCTCATTTTCTCGAAAGCTATTAGAAATGTTGGAAATATCATTGCAGCATCTGATAGACCTTATTATACTCTACAACTGCCATTATGAATATTTGTTCTATGTATAATAATTACGCAGTAAAATTAAACCGTATTTTGTTTTCCATAAAATAGATTTCGTTTTCATTTTCTCGGAAACTATTAGAGATATAGGAAATATCATTACAACATGTGATAGACCTAATTAAACATTATAACTGTCATATTAAATATTAGTTCTATGTATAATAATTACGCAGTAAATTTAAACCGTTTTTTTTTTTCTCCAAAAAATAGATTTCGTTCTAATTTTCTCGGAAGCTATTAAAGATATTGGAAATATTATTACAGCATCTGATAGACCTAATTAAACTCTGCAAATGTCATGATGAATATTTGTTCTATGTATAATAATTACGCAGTAAAATTAAACCATATCTTTTTGCCAAAAAATAGATTTCGTTCTAATTTTCTCGGAAGCTATTAGAGATATTGGAAATATTATTGCAGCATCTCATAGACCTAATTATACTCTGCAACAGTCATAATGAATATTTGTTCTATGTTTAATAATTACTCAAAAAATTAAACCGTATCTTTTTTCCAAAAAATTGATTTCGTTCTAATTTTCTCGGAAGCTATTAGAGATATTGGAAATATCATTGCAGTATCTGATAGACCTAATTAAACTCTACAACTCTCATAATGAATATTTATTCTATGGGTAATAATTATCTAGTAAATTAAAACCATATATTTAAAAAAAAAAAAATTTCGTTCTACTTTTCTCGGAAGCTATTAGAGTTAATGGAAATATCATTGCATTATCTGATAGAACTAATTAAACTCTACAACTTTCATAATAAATATTTGTTCTATGTATAATAATTACGCAGTAAAATTAAACCATTTTTTTTTTTCCAAAAAATATATTTCGTTCTAATTTTCTCGGAAGCTATTAGATATATTGGAAATATCATTGCAGCATCTGATAGACCTCATTAAACTCTACAACTGTAATAATGTATATTTTTTCTATGTATAATAATTACGCAGTAAAATTAAACCGTATCTATTTTGCAAAAAATAGATTTCGTTCTAATTTTCTCGGAAGCTATTTGAGATATTGGAAATATCATTGCAGCATCTGATAAACCTAATTAAACTCTACAACTGTCATAATAAACATTTGTTTTATGTATTATAATTACGCAGTAAAATTAAACTATATCTTTTATCCAAAAAATGGATTTTTTTCTAATTTTCTCGGAAGCTATTAGAGATATTGGAAATATCATCGCAGCATCTAATAGACCGAATTAAACTCTAGAACTTTCATAATGAATATTTGTTCTATATATAATAATTACGCAGTAAAATTAAACCGTATCTCTTTTCCAAAAAATCAATTTTGTTCTAATTTTCTAGGAAGCTACTATAGATATTGGAAATATCATTGTAGCATCAGATATACTTAATTAAACTCTACAACTCTCGTAATGAATATTTGTTCTATCTATAATAATTAAGAAGTAAAATATAACCGTATATTTTTTTCCACAAAATAGATTTCGTTCTAATTTTCAGGGAAGCTATTAGAGATATTGGAAATATCATTGCAGCTTCTGATAGACCTAATTAAACTCTACAACTGTAATAATGAATATTTGTTTTTAGATCAAATTTAGCAGTAAAATGAAACTATCACATTTTTTTTCTTCCTCATTTTCTCGAAAGCTATTAGAAATGTTGGAAATATCATTGCAGCATCTGATAGACCTTATTATACTCTACAACTGCCATTATGAATATTTGTTCTATGTATAATAATTACGCAGTAAAATTAAACCGTATTTTGTTTTCCATAAAATAGATTTCGTTCTCATTTTCTCGGAAACTATTAGAGATATAGAAAATATCATTACAACATGTGATAGACCTAATTAAACATTATAACTGTCATATTAAATATTTGTTTTATGTATAATAATTACGCAGTAAATTTAAACCGTATTTTTTTTCTCCAAAAAATAGATTTCGTTCTAATTTTCTCGGAAGCTATTAAAGATATTGGAAATATTATTGCAGCATCTGATAGACCTAATTAAACTCTGCAAATGTCATGATGAATATTTGTTCTATGTATAATAATTACGCAGTAAAATTAAACCATATGTTTTTGCCAAAAAATAGATTTCGTTCTAATTTTCTCGGTAGCTATTAGAGATATTGGAAATATTATTGCAGCATCTCTTAGACCTAATTAAACTTTACAACAGTCATAATGAATATTTGTTCTATGTATAATAATTACGCAGTAAAATTAAACCGTATCTTTTTTCCTAAAAATATATTTCGTTCAAGTTTTCTAGGAAGCTATTTGAGATATTGGAAATATCATTGCAGCATCTGATAGACCTAATTAAACTTTATAACTGTCATAATAATTAATTGTTTTATGTATAATAATTACGCAGTAAAATTAAACCGTATATTTTTTCCAAAAAATAGATTTCGTTCTAATTTTCTCGGAAGCTATTAGAGTTATTGGAAATATTATTGCAGCATCTGATAGACCTAATTAAACTCTGCAACTGTCATAATGAATATTTTTTCTATGTATGATAATTACGCAGTAAACTTAAACCATATCTTTTTGCCAAAAAATAGATTTCGTTCTAGTTTTCTCGGAAGCTATTAGAGATATTGGAATTATTATTGCAGCTTCTCATAGACCTAATTATACTCTGCAACAGTCATAATGAATATTTGTTCTATGTATAATAATTACTCAGAAAATTAAACCGTATCTTTTTTCCAAAAAATTGATTTCGTTCTAATTTTCTCGGAAGCTATTAGAGATATTGGAAATATCATTGCAGTATCTGATAGACCTAATTAATCTCTACAACTGTCATAATGAATATTTATTCTATGGGTAATAATTATCTAGTAAATTAAAACCATATATTTAAAAAAATTAAAATTTCGTTCTAATTTTCTCGGAAGCTATTAGAGTTAATGGAAATATCATTGCATTATCTGATATAACTAATTAAACTCTACAACTTTCATAATAAATATTTGTTCTATGTATAATAATTACGCAGTAAAATTAAACCATTTTTTTTTCCAAAAAATATATTTCGTTCCAATTTTCTCGGAAGCTATTAGATATATTGGAAATATCATTGCAGCATCTGATAGACCTAATTAAACTCTACAACTGTAATAATGTATATTTTTTCTATGTATAATAATTACGCAGTAAAATTAAACCGTATCTATTTTGCAAAAAATAGATTTCGTTCTAATTTTCTCGGAAGCTATTTGAGATATTGGAAATATCATTGCAGCATCTGATAGACCTAATTCAACTCTACAACTGTCATAATAAACATTTGTTTTATGTATAATAATTACGCAGTAAAATTAAACTATATCTTTTATCCAAAAAATGGATTTTTTTCTAATTTTCTCGGAAGCTATTAGAGATATTGGAAATATCATCGCAGCATCTAATAGACCGAATTAAACTCTACAACTTTCATAATGAATATTTGTTCTATATATAATAATTACGCAGTAAAATTAAACCGTATCTCTTTTCCAGAAAATCAATTTTGTTCTAATTTTCTAGGAAGCTATTATAGATATTGGAAATATCATTTTAGCATCAGATATACTTAATTAAACTCTACAACTCTCGTAATGAATATTTGTTCTATCTATAATAATTAAGAAGTAAAATATAACCGTATATTTTTTTCCACAAAATAAATTTCGTTCTAATTTTCAGGGAAGCTATTAGAGATATTGGAAATATCATTGCAGCTTCTGATAGACCTAATTAAACTCTACAACTGTAATAATGAATATTTGTTTTTAGATCAAATTTAGCAGTAAAATGAAACTATCAAATTTTTTTTCTTCCTCATTTTCTCGAAAGCTATTAGAAATGTTGGAAATATCATTGCAGCATCTGATAGACCTTATTATACTCTACAACTGCCATTATGAATATTTGTTCTATGTATAATAATTACGCAGTAAAATTAAACCGTATTTTGTTTTCCATAAAATAGATTTCGTTCTCATTTTCTCGGAAACTATTAGAGATATAGGAAATATCATTACAACATGTGATAAACCTAATTAAACATTATAACTGTCATATTAAATATTTGTTCTATGTATAATAATTACGCAGTAAATTTAAACCGTATTTTTTTTCCAAAAAATAGATTTCGTTCTAATTTTCTCGGAAGCTATTAAAGATATTGGAAATATTATTGCAGCATCTGATAGACCTAATTAAACTCTGCAAATGTCATGATGAATATTTGTTCTATGTATAATAATTACGCAGTAAAATTAAACCATATCTTTTTGCCAAAAAATAGATTTCGTTCTAATTTTCTCGGAAGCTATTAGAGATATTGGAAATATTATTGCAGAATGTCTTAGACCTAATTAAACTTTACAACAGTCATAATGAATATTTGTTCTATGTATAATAATTACGCAGTAAAATTAAACCGTATCTATTTTCCTAAAAATATATTTCGTTCAAGTTTTCTAGGAAGCTATTTGAGATATTGGAAATATCATTGCAGCATCTGATAGACCTAATTAAACTTTATAACTGTCATAATAAATAATTGTTTTATGTATAATAATTACGCAGTAAAATTAAACCGTATATTTTTTCCAAAAAATAGATTTCGTTCTAATTTTCTTGGAAGCTATTAGAGTTATTGGAAATATTATTGCAACATCTGATAGACCTAATTAAACTCTGCAACTGTCATAATGAATATTTGTTCTATGTATGATAATTACGCAGTAAACTTAAACCATATCTTTTAGCCAAAAAATAGATTTCGTTCTAGTTTTCTCGGAAGCTATTAGAGATATTGGAAATATCATTGCAGTATCTGATAGACCTAATTAAACTCTACAACTGTCATAATGAATATTTATTCTATGGGTAATAATTATCTAGTAAATTAAAACCATATATTTAAAAAAATTAAAATATCGTTCTAATTTTCTCGGAAGCTATTAGAGTTAATGGAAATATCATTGCATTATCTAATATAACTAATTAAACTCTACAACTTTCATAATAAATATTTGTTCTATGTATAATAATTACGCAGTAAAATTAAACCATTTTTTTTTCCAAAAAATATATTTCGTTCTAATTTTCTCGGAAGCTATTAGATATATTGGAAATATCATTGCAGCATGTGATAGACCTAATTAAACTCTACAACTGTAATAATGTATATTTTTTCTATGTATAATAATTACGCAGTAATATTAAACCGTATCTATTTTGCAAAAAATAGATTTCGTTCTAATTTTCTCGGAAGCTATTTGAGATATTGGAAATATCATTGCAGCATCTGATAGACCTAATTAAACTCTACAACTGTCATAATAAACATTTGTTTTATGTATAATAATTACGCAGTAAAATTAAACTATATCTTTTATCCAAAAAATGGATTTTTTTCTAATTTTCTCGAAAGCTATTAGAGATATTGGAAATATCATCGCAGCATCTAATAGACCGAATTAAGCTCTAGAACTTTCATAATGAATATTTGTTCTATATATAATAATTACGCAGTAAAATTAAACCGTATCTCTTTTCCAAAAAATCAATTTTGTTCTAATTTTCTAGGAAGCTATTATAGATATTGGAAATATCATTGTAGCATCAGATATACTTAATTAAACTTTACAACTCTCGTAATGAATATTTGTTCTATCTATAATAATTAAGAAGTAAAATATAACCGTATATTTTTTTCCACAAAATAGATTTCGTTCTAATTTT
The DNA here is from genome assembly GCA_036785275.1 of Cancer borealis. Lineage (NCBI taxonomy): Eukaryota > Metazoa > Arthropoda > Malacostraca > Decapoda > Cancridae > Cancer > Cancer borealis. Next base: position 76,309 of record JAXIVD010000366.1, read on the forward strand.
CAGGGAAGCTATTAGAGATATTGGAAATATCATTGCAGCTTCTGATAGACCTAATTAAACTCTACAACTGTACTAATGAATATTTGTTTTTAGATCAAATTTAGCAGTAAAATGAAACTATCACATTTTTTTTCTTCCTCATTTTCTCGAAAGCTATTAGAAATGTTGGAAATATCATTGCAGCATCTGATAGACCTTATTATACTCTACAACTGCCATTATGAATATTTGTTCTATGTATAATAATTACGCAGTAAAATTAAACCGTATTTTGTTTTCCATAAAATAGATTTCGTTCTCATTTTCTCGGAAACTATTAGAGATATAGGAAATATCATTACAACATGTGATAGACCTAATTAAACATTATAACTGTCATATTTAATATTTGTTCTATGTATAATAATTACACAGTAAAATTAAACCGTATATTTTTTCCAAAAAATAGATTTCGTTCTAATTTTCTCGGAAGCTATTTGAGTTATTGGAAATATTATTGCAGCATCTGATAGACCTAATTAAACTGTGCAACTGTCATAATGAATATTTGTTCTATGTATGATAATTACGCAGTAAACTTAAACCATATCTTTTTGCCAAAAAATAGATTTCGTTCTAGTTTTCTCGGAAGCTATTAGAGATATTGGAAATATTATTGCAGCATCTCATATACCTAATTATACTCTACAACAGTCATAATGAATATTTGTTCTATGTATAATAATTACTCAGAAAATTAAACCGTATCTTTTTTCCAAAAAATATATTTCGTTCTAATTTTCTCGGAAGCTATTAGATATATTGGAAATATCATTGCAGTATCTGATAGACCTAATTAAACTCTACAACTGTCATGATGAACATATGTTCTATGTATAATAATTAAGCAATAAAATTAAACCGTATAATTTTTCTAAAAAATATATTTCGTTCTAATTTTCTCGGAAGCTATTAGAGATATTGGAAATATCATTGCAACATCTGATAGAACAAATCAAACTCTACAACTGTCATAATGAATATTTGTTCTATGTATAATAATTACGCAGTAAAATTTAACTGTATATTTTTTCCAAAAAAAAGAATTCGTTCTAATTTTCTCAGAAGCTATTTTCTCGAAAGCTATTAGAAATGTTGGAAATATAATTGCAGTATCTGATAGACCTTATTATACTCTACAACTGCCATTATGAATATTTGTTCTATGTATAATAATTACACAGTAAAATTAAACCGTATATTTTTTCCATAAAATAGATTTCGTTCTCATTTTCTCGGAAACTATCAGAGATATTGGAAATATCATTGCAGCATCTGATAGACCTAATTAAACTTTATAAATGTCATAATAAATATTTGTTCTATGTATAACAATTACCCAGTATAATAATTACGCAGTAAAATTAAACCATTTTTTTTTTCCAAAAAATATATTTCGTTCTAATTATCTCGGAAGATATTAGATATATTGGAAATATCATTGCAGCATCTGATAGACCTAATTAAACTCTACAATTGTAATAATGAATATTTTTTCTATGTATAATAATTACGCAGTAAAATTAAACCGTATCTATTTTCCAAAAAATAGATTTCGTTCTAATTTTCTCGGAAGCTATTTGAGATATTGGAAATATCATTGCAGCATCTGATAGACCTAATTAAACTCTACAACTGTCATAATAAACATTTGTTTTATGTATAATAATTACGCAGTAAAATTAAACTATATCTTTTATCCAAAAAATTGATATTTTTCTAATTTTCTCGGAAGCTATTAGAGATATTGGAAATATCATCGCAGCATCTAATAGACCGAATTAAACTCTACAACTTTCATAATGAATATTTGTTCTATATATAATAATTACGCAGTAAAATTAAACCGTATCTCTTTTCCAAAAAATCAATTTTGTTCTAATTTTCTAGGAAGCTATTATAGATATTGGAAATATCATTGTAGCATCAGATATACTTAATTAAACTCTACAACTCTCGTAATGAATATTTATTCTATCTATAATAATTAAGAAGTAAAATTTAACCGTATATTTTTTTCCACAAAATAGATTTCGTTCTAATTTTCTGGGAAGCTATTAGAGATATTGGAAATATCATTGCAGCTTCTGATAGACCTAATTAAACTCTACAACTGTAATAATGAATATTTGTTTTTAGATCAAATTTAGCAGTAAAATGAAACTATCACTTTTTTTTTCTTCCTCATTTTCTCGAAAGCTATTAGAAATGTTGGAAATATCATTGCAGTATCTGATAGACCTAATTATACTCTGCAACTGTCATAATTAATATTTGTTCTATGTATAATAATTACACAGTAAAATTAAACCATATCTTTTTGCTAAAAAATTGATTTCGTTCTAATTTTCTCGGAAGCTATTAGAGATATTGGAAATATCATTGCAGTATCTGATAGACCTAATTAAACTCTACAACTGTCATAATGAATATTTATTCTATGGGTAATAATTATCTAGTAAATTAAAACCATATATTTAAAAAAATTAAAATTTCGTTCTAATTTTCTCGGAAGCTATTAGAGTTAATGGAAATATCATTGCATTATCTGATAGAACTAATTAAACTCTACAACTTTCATAATAAATATTTGTTCTATGTATAATAATTACGCAGTAAAATTAAACCATTTTTTTTTCCAAAAAATATATTTCGTTCTAATTTTCTCGGAAGCTATTAGATATATTGGAAATATCATTGCAGCATCTGATAGACCCAATTAAACTCTACAACTGTAATAATGTATATTTTTTCTATGTATAATAATTACGCAGTAAAATTAAACCGTATCTATTTTGCAAAAAATAGATTTCGTTCTAATTTTCTCGGAAGCTATTTGAGATATTGGAAATATCATTGCAGCATCTGATAGACCTAATTCAACTCTACAACTGTCATAATAAACATTTGTTTTATGTATAATAATTACGCAGTAAAATTAAACTATATCTTTTATCCAAAAAATGGATTTTTTTCTAATTTTCTCGGAAGCTATTAGAGATATTGGAAATATCATCGCAGCATCTAATAGACCGAATTAAACTCTAGAACTTTCATAATGAATATTTGTTCTATATATAATAATTACGCAGTAAAATTAAACCGTATCTCTTTTCCAAAAAATCAATTTTGTTCTAATTTTCTAGGAAGCTATTATAGATATTGGAAATATCATTGTAGCATCAGATATACTTAATTAAACTCTACAACTCTCGTAATGAATATTTGTTCTATCTATAATAATTAAGAAGTAAAATATAACCGTATATTTTTTTCCACAAAATAGATTTCGTTCTAATTTTCAGGGAAGCTATTAGAGATATTGGAAATATCATTGCAGCTTCTGATAGACCTAATTAAACTCTACAACTGTAATAATGAATATTTGTTTTTAGATCAAATTTAGCAGTAAAATGAAACTATCACATTTTTTTTCTTCCTCATTTTCTCGAAAGCTATTAGAAATGTTGGAAATATCATTGCAGCATCTGATAGACCTTATTATACTCTACAACTGCCATTATGAATATTTGTTCTATGTATAATAATTACGCAGTAAAATTAAACCGTATTTTGTTTTCCATAAAATAGATTTCGTTTTCATTTTCTCGGAAACTATTAGAGATATAGGAAATATCATTACAACATGTGATAGACCTAATTAAACATTATAACTGTCATATTAAATATTAGTTCTATGTATAATAATTACGCAGTAAATTTAAACCGTATTTTTTTTCTCCAAAAAATAGATTTCGTTCTAATTTTCTCGGAAGCTATTAAAGATATTGGAAATATTATTACAGCATCTGATAGACCTAATTAAACTCTGCAAATGTCATGATGAATATTTGTTCTATGTATAATAATTATGCAGTAAAATTAAACCATATCTTTTTGCCAAAAAATAGATTTCGTTCTAATTTTCTCGGAAGCTATTAGAGATATTGGAAATATTATTGAAGCATCTCATAGACCTAATTATACTCTGCAACAGTCATAATGAATATTTGTTCTATGTTTAATAATTACTCAAAAAATTAAACCGTATCTTTTTTCCAAAAAATTGATTTCGTTCTAATTTTCTCGGAAGCTATTAGAGATATTGGAAATATCATTGCAGTATCTGATATACCTAATTAAACTCTACAACTCTCATAATGAATATTTATTCTATGGGTAATAATTATCTAGTAAATTAAAACCATATATTTAAAAAAAAATAAAATTTCGTTCTACTTTTCTCGGAAGCTATTAGAGTTAATGGAAATATCATTGCATTATCTGATAGAACTAATTAAACTCTACAACTTTCATAATAAATATTTGTTCTATGTATAATAATTACGCAGTAAAATTAAACCATTTTTTTTTTTTCCAAAAAATATATTTCGTTCTAATTTTCTCGGAAGCTATTAGATATATTGGAAATATCATTGCAGCATCTGATAGACCTTATTATACTCTACAACTGCCATTATGAATATTTGTTCTATGTATAATAATTACGCAGTAAAATTAAACCGTATTTTGTTTTCCATAAAATAGATTTCGTTCTCATTTTCTCGGAAACTATTAGAGATATAGAAAATATCATTACAACATGTGATAGACCTAATTAAACATTATAACTGTCATATTAAATATTTGTTTTATGTATAATAATTACGCAGTAAATTTAAACCGTATTTTTTTTCTCCAAAAAATTGATTTCGTTCTAATTTTCTCGGAAGCTATTAAAGATATTGGAAATATTATTGCAGCACCTGATAGACCTAATTAAACTCTGCAAATGTCATGATGAATATTTGTTCTATGTATAATAATTACGCAGTAAAATTAAACCATATCTTTTTGCCAAAAAAATAGATTTCGTTCTAATTTTCTCGGAAGCCATTAGAGATATTGGAAATATTATTGCAGCATCTCTTAGAACTAATTAAACTTTACAACAGTCATAATGAATATTTGTTCTATGTATAATAATTACGCAGTAAAATTAAACCGTATCTTTTTTCCTAAAAATATATTTCGTTCAAGTTTTCTAGGAAGCTATTTGAGATATTGGAAATATCATTGCAGCATCTGATAGACCTAATTAAACTTTATAACTGTCATAATAATTAATTGTTTTATGTATAATAATTACGCAGTAAAATTAAACCGTATATTTTTTCCAAAAAATAGATTTCGTTCTAATTTTCTCGGAAGCTATTAGAGTTATTGGAAATATTATTGCAGCATCTGATAGACCTAATTAAACTCTGCAACTGTCATAATGAATATTTTTTCTATGTATGATAATTACGCAGTAAACTTAAATCATATCTTTTTGCCAAAAAATAGTTTTCGTTCTAGTTTTCTCGGAAGCTATTAGAGATATTGGAATTATTATTCCAGCTTCTCATAGACCTAATTATACTCTGCAACAGTCATAATGAATATTTGTTCTATGTATAATAATTACTCAGAAAATTAAACCGTATCTTTTTTCCAAAAAATTGATTTCGTTCTAATTTTCTCGGAAGCTATTAGAGATATTGGAAATATCATTGCAGTATCTGATAGACCTAATTAATCTCTACAACTGTCATAATGAATATTTATTCTATGGGTAATAATTATCTAGTAAATTAAAACCATATATTTAAAAAAATTAAAATTTCGTTCTAATTTTCTCGGAAGCTATTAGAGTTAATGGAAATATCATTGCATTATCTGATATAACTAATTAAACTCTACAACTTTCATAATAAATATTTGTTCTATGTATAATAATTACGCAGTAAAATTAAACCATTTTTTTTTCCAAAAAATATATTTCGTTCCAATTTTCTCGGAAGCTATTAGATATATTGGAAATATCATTGCAGCATCTGATAGACCTAATTAAACTCTACAACTGTAATAATGTATATTTTTTCTATGTATAATAATTACGCAGTAAAATTAAACCGTATCTATTTTGCAAAAAATAGATTTCGTTCTAATTTTCTCGGAAGCTATTTGAGATATTGGAAATATCATTGCAGCATCTGATAGACCTAATTCAACTCTACAACTGTCATAATAAACATTTGTTTTATGTATAATAATTACGCAGTAAAATTAAACTATATCTTTTATCCAAAAAATGGATTTTTTTCTAATTTTCTCGGAAGCTATTAGAGATATTGGAAATATCATCGCAGCATCTAATAGACCGAATTAAACTCTAGAACTTTCATAATTAATATTTGTTCTATATATAGTAATTACGCAGTAAAATTAAACCGTATCTCTTTTCCAAAAAATAAATTCTTTTCTAATTTTCTAGGAAGCTATTATAGATATTGGAAATATCATTGTAGCATCAGATATACTTAATTAAACTATACAACTCTCGTAATGAATATTTGTTCTATCTATAATAATTAAGAAGTAAAATATAACCGTATATTTTTTTCCACAAAATCGATTTCGTTCTAATTTTCAGGGAAGCTATTAGAGATATTGGAAATATCATTGCAGCTTCTGATAGACCTAATTAAACTCTACAACTGTAATAATGAATATTTGTTTTTAGATCAAATTTAGCAGTAAAATGAAACTATCACATTTTTTTTCTTCCTCATTTTCTCGAAAGCTATTAGAAATTTTGGAAATATCATTGCAGCATCTGATAGACCTTATTATACTCTACAACTGCCATTATGAATATTTGTTCTATGTATAATAATTACGCAGTAAAATTAAACCGTATTTTGTTTTCCATAAAATAGATTTCGTTCTCATTTTCTCGGAAACTATTAGAGATATAGGAAATATCATTACAACATGTGATAGACCTAATTAAACATTATAACTGTCATATTAAATATTTGTTCTATGTATAATAATTACGCAGTAAATTTAAACCGTATTTTTTTTTCCAAAAAATAGATTTCGTTCTAATTTTCTCGGAAGCTATTAAAGATATTGGAAATATTATTGCAGCATCTGATAGACCTAATTAAACTCTGCAAATGTCATGATGAATATTTGTTCTATGTATAATAATTACGCAGTAAAATTAAACCATATCTTTTTGCCAAAAAATAGATTTCGTTCTAATTTTCTCGGAAGCTATTAGAGATATTGGAAATATCATTGCAGCATCTGATAGATCTAATTAAACTCTACAACTGTCATAATAAACATTTGTTTTATGTATAATAATTACGCAGTAAAATTAAACTATATCTTTTATCCAAAAAATGGATTTTTTTCTAATTTTCTCGGAAGCTATTAGAGATATTGGAAATATCATCGCAGCATCTAATAGACCGAATTAAACTCTAGAACTTTCATAATGAATATTTGTTCTATATATAATAATTACGCAGTAAAATTAAACCGTATCTCTTTTCCAAAAAATAAATTTTATTCTAATTTTCTAGGAAGCTATTATAGATATTGGAAATATCATTGTAGCATCAGATATACTTAATTAAACTCTACAACTCTCGTAATGAATATTTGTTCTATCTATAATAATTAAGAAGTAAAATATAACCGTATATTTTTTTCCACAAAATAGATTTCGTTCTAATTTTCAGGGAAGCTATTAGTGATATTGGAAATATCATTGCAGCTTCTGATAGACCTAATTAAACTCTACAACTGTAATAATGAATATTTGTTTTTAGATCAAATTTAGCAGTAAAATGAAACTATCACATTTTCTTTCTTCCTCATTTTCTCGAAAGCTATTAGAAATGTTGGAAATATCATTGCAGCATCTGATAGACCTTATTATATTCTACAACTGCCATTATGAATATTTGTTCTATGTATAATAATTACGCAGTAAAATTAAACCGTATTTTGTTTTCCATAAAATAGATTTCGTTCTCATTTTCTCGGAAACTATTAGAGATATAGTAAATATCATTACAACATGTGATAGACCTAATTAAACATTATAACTGTCATATTAAATATTAGTTCTATGTATAATAATTACGCAGTAAATTTAAACCGTATTTTTTTTTCCAAAAAATAGATTTCGTTCTAATTTTCTCGGAAGCTATTAAAGATATTGGAAATATTATTGCAGCATCTGATAGACCTAATTAAACTCTGCAAATGTCATGATGAATATTTGTTCTATGTATAATAATTACGCAGTAAAATTAAACCATATCTTTTTGCCAAAAAATAGATTTCGTTCTAATTTTCTCGGAAGCTATTAGAGATATTGGAAATATTATTGCAGCATCTCATAGACCTAATTATACTCTGCAACAGTCATAATGAATATTTGTTCTATGTATAATAATTACTCAGAAAATTAAACCGTATCTTTTATTCCAAAAAATTGATTTCGTTCTAATTTTCTCGGAAGCTATTAGAGATATTGGAAATATCATTGCAGTATCTGATATACCTAATTAAACTCTACAACTGTCATAATGAATATTTATTCTATGGGTAATAATTATCTAATAAATTAAAACCATATATTTAAAAAAAATAAAATATCGTTCTAATTTTCTCGGAAGCTATTAGAGTTAATGGAAATATCATTGCATTATCTGATAGAACTAATTAAACTCTACAAGTTTCATAATAAATATTTGTTCTATATATAATAATTACGCAGTAAAATTAAACCATTTTTTTTTCCCAAAAAATTTATTTCGTTCTAATTTTCTCGGAAGCTATTAGATATATTGGAAATATCATTGCAGCATCTGATAGACTTAATTAAACTCTACAACTGTAATAATGTATATTTTTTCTATGTATAATAATTACGCAGTAAAATTAAACCGTATCTATTTTGCAAAAAATAGATTTCGTTCTAATTTTCTCGGAAGCTATTTGAGATATTGGAAATATCATTGCAGCATCTGATAGACCTAATTAAACTCTACAACTGTCATAATAAACATTTGTTTTATGTATTATAATTACGCAGTAAAATTAAACTATATCTTTTATCCAAAAAATTGATTTTTTTCTAATTTTCTCGGAAGCTATTAGAGATATTGGAAATATCATCGCAGCATCTAATAGACCGAATTAAACTCTAGAACTTTCATAATGAATATTTGTTCTATATATAATAATTACGCAGTAAAATTAAACCGTATCTCTTTTCCAAAAAATCAATTTTGTTCTAATTTTCTAGGAAGCTATTATAGATATTGGAAATATCATTGTAGCATCAGATATACTTAATTAAACTCTACAACTCTCGTAATGAATATTTGTTCTATCTATAATAATTAAGAAGTAAAATATAACCGTATATTTTTTTCCACAAAATAGATTTCGTTCTAATTTTCAGGGAAGCTATTAGAGATATTGGAAATATCATTGCAGCTTCTGATAATCCTAATTAAACTCTACAACTGTAATAATGAATATTTGTTTTTAGATCAAATTTAGCAGTAAAATGAAACTATCACATTTTTTTTCTTCCTCATTTTCTCGAAAGCTATTAGAAATGTTGGAAATATCATTGCAGCATCTGATAGACCTTAATATACTCTACAACTGCCATTATGAATATTTGTTCCATGTATAATAATTACGCAGTAAAATTAAACCGTATTTTGTTTTCCATAAAATAGATTTCGTTCTCATTTTCTCGGAAACTGTTAGAGATATAGGAAATATCATTACAACATGTGATAGACCTAATTAAACATAATAACTGTCATATTAAATATTGGTTCTATGTATAATAATTACGCAGTAAATTTAAACCGTATTTTTTTTCCAAAAAATAGATTTCGTTCTAATTTTCTCGGAAGCTATTAAAGATATTGGAAATATTATTGCAGCATCTGATAGACCTAATTAAACTCTGCAAATGTCATGATGAATATTTGTTCTATGTATAATAATTACGCAGTAAAATTAAACCATATCTTTTTGCCAAAAAATAGATTTCGTTCTAATTTTCTCGGAAGCTATTAGAGATATTGGAAATATTATTGCAGCATCTCTTAGACCTAATTAAACTTTACAACAGTCATAATGAATATTTGTTCTATGTATAATAATTACGCAGTAAAATTAAACCGTATCTTTTTTCCTAAAAATATATTTCGTTCAAGTTTTCTAGGAAGCTATTTGAGATATTGGAAATATCATTGCAGCATCTGATAGACCTAATTAAACTTTATAACTGTCATAATAATTAATTGTTTTATGTATAATAATTACGCAGTAAAATTAAACCGTATATTTTTTCCAAAAAATAGATTTCGTTCTAATTTTCTCGGAAGCTATTAGAGTTATTGGAAATATTATTGCAGTATCTGATAGACCTAATTAAACTCTGCAACTGTCATAATGAATATTTTTTCTATGTACGATAATTACGCAGTAAACTTAAACCATATCTTTTTGCCAAAAAATAGATTTCGTTCTAGTTTTCTCGGAAGCTATTAGAGATATTGGAAATATTATTGCAGCATCTCATAGACCTAATTATACTCTGCAACAGTCATAATTAATATTTGTTCTATGTATAATAATTACTCAGAAAATTAAACCGTATCTTTTTTCCAAAAAATTGATTTCGTTCTAATTTTCTCGGAAGCTATTAGAGATATTGGAAATATCATTGCAGTATCTGATAGACCTAATTAAACTCTACAACTGTCATAATGAATATTTATTCTATGGGTAATAATTATCTAGTAAATTAAAACCATATATTTAAAAAAATAAAAATTTCGTTCTATTTTTCTCGGAAGCTATTAGAGTTAATGGAAATATCATTGCATTATCTGATAGAACTAATTAAACTCTACAACTTTCATAATAAATATTTGTTCTATGTCTAATAATTACGCAGTAAAATTAAACCATTTTTTTTTCCAAAAAATATATTTCGTTCTAATTTTCTCGGAAGCTATTAGATATATTGGAAATATCATTGCAGCATCTGATAGACCTAATAAAACTCTACAACTGTAATAATGTATATTTTTTCTATGTATAATAATTACGCAGTAAAATTAAACCGTATCTATTTTGCAAAAAATAGATTTCGTTCTAATTTTCTCGGAAGCTATTTGAGATATTGGAAATATCATTGCAGCATCTGATAGACCTAATTCAACTCTACAACTGTCATAATAAACATTTGTTTTATGTATAATAATTACGCAGTAAAATTAAACTATATCTTTTATCCAAAAAATGGATTTTTTTCTAATTTTCTCGGAAGCTATTAGAGATATTGGAAATATCATCGCAGCATCTAATAGACCGAATTAACCTCTACAACTTTCATAATGAATATTTGTTCTATATATAATAATTACGCAGTAAAATTAAACCGTATCTCTTTTCCAAAAAATCAATTTTGTTCTAATTTTCTAGGAAGCTATTATAGATATTGGAAATATCATTGTAGCATCAGATATACTTAATTAAACTTTTCAACTCTCGTAATGAATATTTGTTCTATCTATAATAATTAAGAAGTAAAATATAACCGTATATTTTTTTCCACAAAATAGATTTCGTTCTAATTTTCAGGGAAGCTATTAGAGATATTGGAAATATCATTGCAGCTTCTGATAGACCTAATTAAACTCTACAACTGTAATAATGAATATTTGTTTTTAGATCAAATTTAGCAGTAAAATGAAACTATCACATTTTTTTTCTTCCTCATTTTCTCGAAAGCTATTAGAAATGTTGGAAATATCATTGCAGCATCTGATAGACCTTATTATACTCTACAACTGCCATTATGAATATTTGTTCTATGTATAATAATTACGCAGTAAAATTAAACCGTATTTTGTTTTCCATAAAATAGATTTCGTTCTCATTTTCTCGGAAACTATTAGAGATATAGGAAATATCATTACAACATGTGATAGACCTAATTAAACATTATAACTGTCATATTAAATATTTGTTCTATGTATAATAATTACGCAGTAAATTTAAACCGTATTTTTTTTTCCAAAAAATAGATTTCGTTCTAATTTTCTCGGAAGCTATTAAAGATATTGGAAATATTATTGCAGCATCTGATAGACCTAATTAAACTCTGCAAATGTCATGATGAATATTTGTTCTATGTATAATAATTACGCAGTAAAATTAAACCATATCTTTTTGCCAAAAAATAGATTTCGTTCTAATTTTCTCGGAAGCTATTAGAGATATTGGAAATATTATTGCAGCATCTCATAGACCTAATTATACTCTGCAACAGTCATAATGAATATTTGTTCTATGTATAATAATTACTCAGAAAATTGAACCGTATCTTTTTTCCAAAAAATTGATTTCGTTCTAATTTTCTCGGAAGCTATTAGAGATATTGGAAATATCATTGCAGTATCTGATAGACCTAATTAAACTCTACAACTTACATAATGAATATTTATTCTATGGGTAATAATTATCTAGTAAATTAAAACCATATATTTAAAAAAAATAAAATTTCGTTCTAATTTTCTCGGAAGTTATTAGAGTTAATGGAAATATCATTGCATTATCTGATAGAACTAATTAAACTCTACAACTTTCATAATAAATATTTGTTCTATGTATAATAATTACGCAGTAAAATTAAACCATTTTTTTTTTTCCAAAAAATATATTTCGTTCTAATTTTCTCGGAAGCTATTAGATATATTGGAAATATCATTGCAGCATCTGATAGACCTAATTAAACTCTACAGCTGTAATAATGTATATTTTTTCTATGTATAATAATTACGCAGTAAAATTAAACCGTATCTATTTTGCAAAAAATAGATTTCGTTCTAATTTTCTCGGAAGCTATTTGAGATATTGGAAATATCATTGCAGCATCTGATAGACCTAATTAAACTCTACAACTGTCATAATAAACATTTGTTTTATGTATTATAATTACGCAGTAAAATTAAACTATATCTTTTATCCAAAAAATGGATTTTTTTCTAATTTTCTCAGAAGCTATTGGAGATATTGGAAATATCATCGCAGCATCTAATAGACCGAATTAAACTCTAGAACTTTCATAATGAATATTTGTTCTATATATAATAATTACGCAGTAAAATTAAACCGTATCTCTTTTCCAAAAAATCAATTTTGTTCTAATTTTCTAGGAAGCTATTATAGATATTGGAAATATCATTGTAGCATCAGATATACTTAATTAAACTCTACAACTCTCGTAATGAATATTTGTTCTATCTATAATAATTAAGAAGTAAAATATAACCGTATATTTTTTTCCACAAAATAGATTTCGTTCTAATTTTCAGGGAAGCTATTAGAGATATTGGAAATATCATTGCAGCTTCTGATAGACCTAATTAAACTCTACAACTGTAATAATGAATATTTGTTTTTAGATCAAATTTAGCAGTAAAATGAAACTATCACATTTTTTTTCTTCCTCATTTTCTCGAAAGCTATTAGAAATGTTGGAAATATCATTGCAGCATCTGATAGACCTTATTATACTCTACAACTGCCATTATGAATATTTGTTCTATGTATAATAATTACGCAGTAAAATTAAACCGTATTTTGTTTTCCATAAAATAGATTTCGTTCTCATTTTCTCGGAAACTATTAGAGATATAGGAAATATCATTACAACATGTGATAGACCTAATTAAACATTATAACTGTCATATTAAATATTTGTTCTATGTATAATAATTACGCAGTAAATTTAAACCGTATTTTTTTTTCCAAAAAATAGATTTCGTTCTAATTTTCTCGGAAGCTATTAAAGATATTGGAAATATTATTGCAGCATCTGATAGACCTAATTAAACTCTGCAAATGTCATGATGAATATTTGTTCTATGTATAATAATTACGCAGTAAAATTAAACCATATCTTTTTGCCAAAAAATAGATTTCGTTCTAATTTTCTCGGAAGCTATTAGAGATATTGGAAATATTATTGCAGCATCTCATAGACCTAATTATACTCTGCAACAGTCATAATGAATATTTGTTCTATGTATAATAATTACTCAGAAAATTGAACCGTATCTTTTTTCCAAAAAATTGATTTCGTTCTAATTTTCTCGGAAGCTATTAGAGATATTGGAAATATCATTGCAGTATCTGATATACCTAATTAAACTCTACAACTGTCATAATGAATATTTATTCTATGGGTAATAATTATCTAGTAAATTAAAACCATATATTTAAAAAAAATAAAATATCGTTCTAATTTTCTCGGAAGCTATTAGAGTTAATGGAAATATCATTGCATTATCTGATAGAACTAATTAAACTCTACAAGTTTCATAATAAATATTTGTTCTATATATAATAATTACGCAGTAAAATTAAACCATTTTTTTTTCCCAAAAAATTTATTTCGTTCTAATTTTCTCGGAAGCTATTAGATATATTGGAAATATCATTGCAGCATCTGATAGACCTAATTAAACTCTACAACTGTAATAATGTATATTTTTTCTATGTATAATAATTACGCAGTAAAATTAAACCGTATCTATTTTGCAAAAATTGATTTCGTTCTAATTTTCTCGGAAGCTATTTGAGATATTGGAAATATCATTGCAGCATCTGATAGACCTAATTAAACTCTACAACTGTCATAATAAACATTTGTTTTATGTATAATAATTACGCAGTAAAATTAAACTATATCTTTTATCCAAAAAATGGATTTTTTTCTAATTTTCTCGGAAGCTATTAGAGATATTGGAAATATCATCGCAGCATCTAATAGACCGAATTAAACTCTAGAACTTTCATAATGAATATTTGTTCTATATATAATAATTACGCAGTAAAATTAAACCGTATCTCTTTTCCAAAAAATAAATTTTGTTCTAATTTTCTAGGAAGCTATTATAGATATTGGAAATATCATTGTAGCATCAGATATACTTAATTAAACTCTACAACTCTCGTAATGAATATTTGTTCTATCTATAATAATTAAGAAGAAAAATATAACCGTATATTTTTTTCCACAAAATAGATTTCGTTCTAATTTTCAGGGAAGCTATTAGAGATATTGGAAATATCATTGCAGCTTTTGATAGACCTAATTAAACTCTACAACTGTAATAATGAATATTTGTTTTTAGATCAAATTTAGCAGTAAAATGAAACTATCACATTTTCTTTCTTCCTCATTTTCTCGAAAGCTATTAGAAATGTTGGAAATATCATTGCAGCATCTGATAGACCTTATTATATTCTACAACTGCCATTATGAATATTTGTTCTATGTATAATAATTACGCAGTAAAATTAAACCGTATTTTGTTTTCCATAAAATAGATTTCGTTCTCATTTTCTCGGAAACTATTAGAGATATAGTAAATATCATTACAACATGTGATAGACCTAATTAAACATTATAACTGTCATATTAAATATTAGTTCTATGTATAATAATTACGCAGTAAATTTAAACCGTATTTTTTTTTCCAAAAAATAGATTTCGTTCTAATTTTCTCGGAAGCTATTAAAGATATTGGAAATATTATTGCAGCATCTGATAGACCTAATTAAACTCTGCAAATGTCATGATGAATATTTGTTCTATGTATAATAATTACGCAGTAAAATTAAACCATATCTTTTTGCCAAAAAATAGATTTCGTTCTAATTTTCTCGGAAGCTATTAGAGATATTGGAAATATTATTGCAGCATCTCATAGACCTAATTATACTCTGCAACAGTCATAATGAATATTTGTTCTATGTATAATAATTACTCAGAAAATTAAACCGTATCTTTTTTCCAAAAAATTGATTTCGTTCTAATTTTCTCGGAAGCTATTAGAGATATTGGAAATATCATTGCAGTATCTGATAGACCTAATTAAACTCTACAACTGTCATAATGAATATTTATTCTATGGGTAATAATTATCTAGTAAATTAAAACCATATATTTAAAAAAAATAAAATTTCGTTCTAATTTTTTCGGAAGCTATTAGAGTTAATGGAAATATCATTGCATTATCTGATAGAACTAATTAAACTCTACAACTTTCATAATAAATATTTGTTCTATGTATAATAATTACGCAGTAAAATTAAACCATTTTTTTTTTTTCCAAAAAATATATTTCGTTCTAATTTTCTCGGAAGCTATTAGATATATTGGAAATATCATTGCAGCATCTGATAGACCTAATTAAACTCTACAGCTGTAATAATGTATATTTTTTCTATGTATAATAATTACGCAGTAAAATTAAACCGTATCTATTTTGCAAAAAATAGATTTCGTTCTAATTTTCTCGGAAGCTATTTGAGATATTGGAAATATCATTGCAGCATCTGATAGACCTAATTAAACTCTACAACTGTCATAATAAACATTTGTTTTATGTATTATAATTACGCAGTAAAATTAAACTATATCTTTTATCCAAAAAATGGATTTTTTTCTAATTTTCTCAGAAGCTATTGGAGATATTGGAAATATCATCGCAGCATCTAATAGACCGAATTAAACTCTAGAACTTTCATAATGAATATTTGTTCTATATATAATAATTACGCAGTAAAATTAAACCGTATCTCTTTTCCAAAAAATCAATTTTGTTCTAATTTTCTAGGAAGCTATTATAGATATTGGAAATATCATTGTAGCATCAGATATACTTAATTAAACTCTACAACTCTCGTAATGAATATTTGTTCTATCTATAATAATTAAGAAGTAAAATATAACCGTATATTTTTTTCCACAAAATAGATTTCGTTCTAATTTTCAGGGAAGCTATTAGAGATATTGGAAATATCATTGCAGCTTCTGATAGACCTAATTAAACTCTACAACTGTAATAATGAATATTTGTTTTTAGATCAAATTTAGCAGTAAAATGAAACTATCACATTTTTTTTCTTCCTCATTTTCTCGAAAGCTATTAGAAATGTTGGAAATATCATTGCAGCATCTGATAGACCTTATTATACTCTACAACTGCCATTATGAATATTTGTTCTATGTATAATAATTACGCAGTAAAATTAAACCGTATTTTGTTTTCCATAAAATAGATTTCGTTCTCATTTTCTCGGAAACTATTAGAGATATAGGAAATATCATTACAACATGTGATAGACCTAATTAAGCATTATAACTGTCATATTAAATATTTGTTCTATGTATAATAATTACGCAGTAAATTTAAACCGTATTTTTTTTTCCAAAAAATAGATTTCGTTCTAATTTTCTCGGAAGCTATTAAAGATATTGGAAATATTATTGCAGCATCTGATAGACCTAATTAAACTCTGCAAATGTCATGATGAATATTTGTTCTATGTATAATAATTACGCAGTAAAATTAAACCATATCTTTTTGCCAAAAAATAGATTTCGTTCTAATTTTCTCGGAAGCTATTAGAGATATTGGAAATATTATTGCAGCATCACTTAGACCTAATTAAAGTTTACAACAGTCATAATGAATATTTGTTCTATGTATAATAATTACGCAGTAAAATTAAACCGTATCTTTTTTCCTAAAAATAGATTTCGTTCAAGTTTTCTAGGAAGCTATTTGAGATATTGGAAATATCATTGCAGCATCTGATAGACCTAATTAAACTTTATAACTGTCATAATAATTAATTGTTTTATGTATAATAATTACGCAGTAAAATTAAACCGTATATTTTTTCCAAAAAATAGATTTCGTTCTAATTTTCTCGGAAGCTATTAGAGTTATTGGAAATATTATTGCAGCATCTGATAGACCTAATTAAACTCTGCAACTGTCATAATGAATATTTTTTCTATGTATGATAATTACGCAGTAAACTTAAACCATATCTTTTTGCCAAAAAATAGATTTCGTTCTAGTTTTCTCGGAAGCTCTTAGAGATATTGGAATTATTATTGCAGCATCTCATAGACCTAATTATACTCTGCAACAGTCATAATGAATATTTGTTCTATGTAAAATAATTACTCAGAAAATTAAACCGTATCTTTTTTCCAAAAAATTGATTTCGTTCTAATTTTCTCGGAAGCTATTAGAGATATTGAAAATATCATTGCAGTATCTGATAGACCTAATTAAACTCTACAACTGTCATAATGAATATTTATTCTATGGGTAATAATTATCTAGTAAATTAAAACCATATATTTAAAAAAATTAAAATTTCGTTCTAATTTTCTCGGAAGCTATTAGAGTTAATGGAAATATCATTGCATTATCTGATAGAACTAATTAAACTCTACAACTTTCATAATAAATATTTGTTCTATGTATAATAATTACGCAGTAAAATTAAACCATTTTTTTTTCCAAAAAATATATTTCGTTCCAATTTTCTCGGAAGCTATTAGATATATTGGAAAT
Organism: Cancer borealis; assembly: GCA_036785275.1. Taxonomy (NCBI): domain Eukaryota; kingdom Metazoa; phylum Arthropoda; class Malacostraca; order Decapoda; family Cancridae; genus Cancer; species Cancer borealis. The sequence goes on from JAXIVD010000366.1 coordinate 94,677, forward strand.
ATCATTGCAGCATCTGATAGACCTAATTAAACTCTACAACTGTAATAATGTATATTTTTTCTATGTATAATAATTACGCAGTAAAATTAAACCGTATCTATTTTGCAAAAAATAGATTTCGTTCTAATTTTCTCGGAAGCTATTTGAGATATTGGAAATATCATTGCAGCATCTGATAGACCTAATTCAACTCTACAACTGTCATAATAAACATTTGTTTTATGTATAATAATTACGCAGTAAAATTAAACTATATCTTTTATCCAAAAAATGGATTTTTTTCTAATTTTCTCGGAAGCTATTAGAGATATTGGAAATATCATCGCAGCATCTAATAGACCGAATTAAACTCTAGAACTTTCATAATGAATATTTTCTATATATAATAATTACGCAGTAAAATTAAACCGTATCTTTTCCAAAAAATCAATTTTGTTCTAATTTTCTAGGAAGCTATTATAGATATTGGAAATATCATTGTAGCATCAGATATACTTAATTAAACTCTACAACTCTCGTAATGAATATTTGTTCTATCTATAATAATTAAGAAGTAAAATATAACCGTATATTTTTCTCCACAAAATAGATTTCGTTCTAATTTTCAGGGAAGCTATTAGAGATATTGGAAATATCATTGCAGCTTCTGATAGACCTAATTAAACTCTACAACTGTAATAATGAATATTTGTTTTTAGATCAAATTTAGCAGTAAAATGAAACTATCACATTTTTTTTCTTCCTCATTTTCTCGAAAGCTATTAGAAATGTTGGAAATATCATTGCAGCATCTGATAGACCTTATTATACTCTACAACTGCCATTATGAATATTTGTTCTATGTAAAATAATTACGCAGTAAAATTAAACCGTATTTTGTTTTCCATAAAATAGATTTCGTTCTCATTTTCTCGGAAACTATTAGAGATATAGGAAATATCATTACAACATGTGATAGACCTAATTAAACATTATAACTGTCATATCAAATATTTGTTCTATGTATAATAATTACGCAGTAAATTTAAACCGTATTTTTTTTTTCCAAAAAATAGATTTCGTTCTAATTTTTTCGGAAGCTATTAAAGATATTGGAAATATTATTGCAGCATCTGATAGACCTAATTAAACTCTGCAAATGTCATGATGAATATTTGTTCTATGTATAATAATTACGCAGTAAAATTAAACCATATCTTTTTGCCAAAAAATAGATTTCGTTCTAATTTTCTCGGAAGCTATTAGAGATATTGGAAATATTATTGCAGCATCTCATAGACCTAATTATACTCTGCAACAGTCATAATGAATATTTGTTCTATGTATAATAATTACCCAGAAAATTAAACCGTATCTTTTTTCCAAAAAATAGATTTCGTTCTAATTTTCTCGGAAGCTATTAGAGATATTGGAAATATCATTGCAGTATCTGATAGACCAAATTGAACTCTACAACTGTCATAATGAATATTTATTCTATGGGTAATAATTATCTAGTAAATTAAAACCATATATTTAAAAAAAATAAAATTTCGTTCTAATTTTCTCGGAAGCTATTAGAGTTAATGGAAATATCATTGCATTATCTGATAGAACTAATTAAACTCTACAACTTTCATAATAAATATTTGTTCTATGTATAATAATTACGCAGTAAAATTAAACCATTTTTTTTTTTCCAAAAAATATATTTCGTTCTAATTTTCTCGGAAGCTATTAGATATATTGGAAATATCATTGCAGCATCTGATAGACCTAATTAAACTCTACAACTGTAATAATGTATATTTTTTCTATGTATAATAATTACGCAGTAAAATTAAACCGTATCTATTTTGCAAAAAATAGATTTCGTTCTAATTTTCTCGGAAGCTATTTGAGATATTGGAAATATCATTGCAGCATCTGATAGACCTAATTAAACTCTACAACTGTCATAATAAACATTTGTTTTATGTATTATAATTACGCAGTAAAATTAAACTATATCTTTTATCCAAAAAATGGATTTTTTTCTAATTTTCTCGGAAGCTATTAGAGATATTGGAAATATCATCGCAGCATCTAATAGACCGAATTAAACTCTAGAACTTTCATAATGAATATTTGTTCTATATATAATAATTACGCAGTAAAATTAAACCGTATCTCTTTTCCAAAAAATCAATTTTGTTCTAATTTTCTAGGAAGCTATTATAGATATTGGAAATATCATTGTAGCATCAGATATACTTAATTAAACTCTACAACTCTCGTAATGAATATTTGTTCTATCTATAATAATTAAGAAGTAAAATATAACCGTATATTTTTTTCCACAAAATAGATTTCGTTCTAATTTTCAGGGAAGCTATTAGAGATATTGGAAATATCATTGCAGCTTCTGATAATCCTAATTAAACTCTACAACTGTAATAATGAATATTTGTTTTTAGATCAAATTTAGCAGTAAAATGAAACTATCACATTTTTTTTCTTCCTCATTTTCTCGAAAGCTATTAGAAATGTTGGAAATATCATTGCAGCATCTGATAGACCTTAATATACTCTACAACTGCCATTATGAATATTTGTTCCATGTATAATAATTACGCAGTAAAATTAAACCGTATTTTGTTTTCCATAAAATAGATTTCGTTCTCATTTTCTCGGAAACTGTTAGAGATATAGGAAATATCATTACAACATGTGATAGACCTAATTAAACATAATAACTGTCATATTAAATATTGGTTCTATGTATAATAATTACGCAGTAAATTTAAACCGTATTTTTTTTCCAAAAAATAGATTTCGTTCTAATTTTCTCGGAAGCTATTAAAGATATTGGAAATATTATTGCAGCATCTGATAGACCTAATTAAACTCTGCAAATGTCATGATGAATATTTGTTCTATGTATAATAATTACGCAGTAAAATTAAACCATATCTTTTTGCCAAAAAATAGATTTCGTTCTAATTTTCTCGGAAGCTATTAGAGATATTGGAAATATTATTGCAGCATCTCTTAGACCTAATTAAACTTTACAACAGTCATAATGAATATTTGTTCTATGTATAATAATTACGCAGTAAAATTAAACCGTATCTTTTTTCCTAAAAATATATTTCGTTCAAGTTTTCTAGGAAGCTATTTGAGATATTGGAAATATCATTGCAGCATCTGATAGACCTAATTAAACTTTATAACTGTCATAATAATTAATTGTTTTATGTATAATAATTACGCAGTAAAATTAAACCGTATATTTTTTCCAAAAAATAGATTTCGTTCTAATTTTCTCGGAAGCTATTAGAGTTATTGGAAATATTATTGCAGTATCTGATAGACCTAATTAAACTCTGCAACTGTCATAATGAATATTTTTTCTATGTACGATAATTACGCAGTAAACTTAAACCATATCTTTTTGCCAAAAAATAGATTTCGTTCTAGTTTTCTCGGAAGCTATTAGAGATATTGGAAATATTATTGCAGCATCTCATAGACCTAATTATACTCTGCAACAGTCATAATTAATATTTGTTCTATGTATAATAATTACTCAGAAAATTAAACCGTATCTTTTTTCCAAAAAATTGATTTCGTTCTAATTTTCTCGGAAGCTATTAGAGATATTGGAAATATCATTGCAGTATCTGATAGACCTAATTAAACTCTACAACTGTCATAATGAATATTTATTCTATGGGTAATAATTATCTAGTAAATTAAAACCATATATTTAAAAAAATAAAAATTTCGTTCTATTTTTCTCGGAAGCTATTAGAGTTAATGGAAATATCATTGCATTATCTGATAGAACTAATTAAACTCTACAACTTTCATAATAAATATTTGTTCTATGTCTAATAATTACGCAGTAAAATTAAACCATTTTTTTTTCCAAAAAATATATTTCGTTCTAATTTTCTCGGAAGCTATTAGATATATTGGAAATATCATTGCAGCATCTGATAGACCTAATAAAACTCTACAACTGTAATAATGTATATTTTTTCTATGTATAATAATTACGCAGTAAAATTAAACCGTATCTATTTTGCAAAAAATAGATTTCGTTCTAATTTTCTCGGAAGCTATTTGAGATATTGGAAATATCATTGCAGCATCTGATAGACCTAATTCAACTCTACAACTGTCATAATAAACATTTGTTTTATGTATAATAATTACGCAGTAAAATTAAACTATATCTTTTATCCAAAAAATGGATTTTTTTCTAATTTTCTCGGAAGCTATTAGAGATATTGGAAATATCATCGCAGCATCTAATAGACCGAATTAACCTCTACAACTTTCATAATGAATATTTGTTCTATATATAATAATTACGCAGTAAAATTAAACCGTATCTCTTTTCCAAAAAATCAATTTTGTTCTAATTTTCTAGGAAGCTATTATAGATATTGGAAATATCATTGTAGCATCAGATATACTTAATTAAACTTTTCAACTCTCGTAATGAATATTTGTTCTATCTATAATAATTAAGAAGTAAAATATAACCGTATATTTTTTTCCACAAAATAGATTTCGTTCTAATTTTCAGGGAAGCTATTAGAGATATTGGAAATATCATTGCAGCTTCTGATAGACCTAATTAAACTCTACAACTGTAATAATGAATATTTGTTTTTAGATCAAATTTAGCAGTAAAATGAAACTATCACATTTTTTTTCTTCCTCATTTTCTCGAAAGCTATTAGAAATGTTGGAAATATCATTGCAGCATCTGATAGACCTTATTATACTCTACAACTGCCATTATGAATATTTGTTCTATGTATAATAATTACGCAGTAAAATTAAACCGTATTTTGTTTTCCATAAAATAGATTTCGTTCTCATTTTCTCGGAAACTATTAGAGATATAGGAAATATCATTACAACATGTGATAGACCTAATTAAACATTATAACTGTCATATTAAATATTTGTTTTATGTATAATAATTACGCAGTAAAATTAAACCGTATATTTTTTCCAAAAAATAGATTTCGTTCTAATTTTCTCGGAAGCTATTTGAGTTATTGGAAATATTATTGCAGCATCTGATAGACCTAATTAAACTGTGCAGCTGTCATAATGAATATTTGTTCTATGTATGATAATTACGCAGTAAACTTAAACCATATCTTTTTGCCAAAAAATAGATTTCGTTCTAGTTTTCTCGGAAGCTATTAGAGATATTGGAAATATTATTGCAGCATCTCATATACCTAATTATACTCTACAACAGTCATAATGAATGTTTGTTCTATGTATAATAATTACTCAGAAAATTAAACCGTATCTTTTTTCCAAAAAATATATTTCGTTCTAATTTTCTCGGAAGCTATTAGATATATTGGAAATATCATTGCAGTATCTGATAGACCTAATTAAACTCTACAACTGTCATGATGAACATATGTTCTATGTATAATAATTAAGCAATAAAATTAAACCGTATAATTTTTCTAAAAAATATATTTCGTTCTAATTTTCTCGGAAGCTATTAGAGATATTGGAAATATCATTGCAACATCTGATAGAACAAATCAAACTCTACAACTGTCATAATGAATATTTGTTCTATGTATAATAATTACGCAGTAAAATTTAACTGTATATTTTTTCCAAAAAAAAGAATTCGTTCTAATTTTCTCAGAAGCTATTTTCTCGAAAGCTATTAGAAATGTTGGAAATATAATTGCAGTATCTGATAGACCTTATTATACTCTACAACTGCCATTATGAATATTTGTTCTATGTATAATAATTACACAGTAAAATTAAACCGTATTTTTTTTCCATAAAATAGATTTCGTTCTCATTTTCTCGGAAACTATCAGAGATATTGGAAATATCATTGCAGCATCTGATAGACCTAATTAAACTTTATAAATGTCATAATAAATATTTGTTCTATGTATAACAATTACCCAGTATAATAATTACGCAGTAAAATTAAACCATTTTTTTTTTCCAAAAAATATATTTCGTTCTAATTATCTCGGAAGATATTAGATATATTGGAAATATCATTGCAGCATCTGATAGACCTAATTAAACTCTACAATTGTAATAATGAATATTTTTTCTATGTATAATAATTACGCAGTAAAATTAAACCGTATCTATTTTCCAAAAAATAGATTTCGTTCTAATTTTCTCGGAAGCTATTTGAGATATTGGAAATATCATTGCAGCATCTGATAGACCTAATTAAACTCTACAACTGTCATAATAAACATTTGTTTTATGTATAATAATTACGCAGTAAAATTAAACTATATCTTTTATCCAAAAAATTGATATTTTTCTAATTTTCTCGGAAGCTATTAGAGATATTGGAAATATGATCGCAGCATCTAATAGACCGAATTAAACTCTACAACTTTCATAATGAATATTTGTTCTATATATAATAATTACGCAGTAAAATTAAACCGTATCTCTTCTAGGAAGCTATTATAGATATTGGAAATATCATTGTAGCATCAGATATACTTAATTAAACTCTACAACTCTCGTAATGAATATTTATTCTATCTATAATAATTAAGAAGTAAAATTTAACCGTATATTTTTTTCCACAAAATAGATTTCGTTCTAATTTTCTGGGAAGCTATTAGAGATATTGGAAATATCATTGCAGCTTCTGATAGACCTAATTAAACTCTACAACTGTAATAATGAATATTTGTTTTTAGATCAAATTTAGCAGTAAAATGAAACTATCACTTTTTTTTTCTTCCTCATTTTCTCGAAAGCTATTAGAAATGTTGGAAATATCATTGCAGCATCTGATAGACCTTATTATACTCTACAACTGCCATTATGAATATTTGTTCTATGTATAATAATTACGCAGTAAAATTAAACCGTATTTTGTTTTCCATAAAATAGATTTCGTTCTCATTTTCTCGGAAACTATTAGAGATATAGGAAATATCATTACAACATGTGATAGACCTAATTAAACATTATAACTGTCATATTAAATATTTGTTCTATGTATAATAATTACGCAGTAAATTTAAACCGTATTTTTTTTCCAAAAAATAGATTTCGTTCTAATTTTCTCGGAAGATATTAAAGATATTGGAAATATTATTGCAGCATCTGATAGACCTAATTAAACTCTGCAAATGTCATGATGAATATTTGTTCTATGTATAATAATTACGCAGTAAAATTAAACCATATCTTTTTGCCAAAAAATAGATTTCGTTCTAATTTTCTCGGAAGCTATTAGAGATATTGGAAATATTATTGCAGCATCTCTTAGACCTAATTAAACTTTACAACAGTCATAATGAATATTTGTTCTATGTATAATAATTACGCAGTAAAATTAAACCGTATCTTTTTTCCTAAAAATATATTTCGTTCAAGTTTTCTAGGAAGCTATTTGAGATATTGGAAATATCATTGCAGCATCTGATAGACCTAATTAAACTTTATAACTGTCATAATAATTAATTGTTTTATGTATAATAATTACGCAGTAAAATTAAACCGTATATTTTTTCCAAAAAATAGATTTCGTTCTAATTTTCTCGGAAGCTATTAGAGTTATTGGAAATATTATTGCAGCATCTGATAGACCTAATTAAACTCTGCAACTGTCATAATGAATATTTTTTCTATGTATGATAATTACGCAGTAAACTTAAACCATATCTTTTTGCCAAAAAATAGATTTCGTTCTAGTTTTCTCGGAAGCTATTAGAGATATTGGAAATATTATTGCAGCATCTCATAGACCTAATTATACTCTACAACAGTCATAATGAATATTTGTTCTATGTATAATAATTACTCAGAAAATTAAACCGTATATTTTTTCCAAAAAATTGATTTCGTTCTAATTTTCTCGGAAGCTATTAGAGATATTGGAAATATCATTGCAGTATCTGATAGACCTAATTAAACTCTACAACTGTCATAATGAATATTTATTCTATGGGTAATAATTATCTAGTAAATTAAAACCATATATTTAAAAAAATTAAAAATTCGTTCTAATTTTCTCGGAAGCTATTATAGTTAATGGAAATATCATTGCATTATCTGATAGAACTAATTAAACTCTACAACTTTCTTAATAAATATTTGTTCTATGTATAATAATTACGCAGTAAAATTAAACCTTTTTTTTTTCCAAAAAATATATTTCGTTCTAATTTTCTCGGAAGCTATTAGATATATTGGAAATATCATTGCAGCATCTGATAGACCTAATTAAACTCTACAACTGTAATAATGTATATTTTTTCTATGTATAATAATTACGCAGTAAAATTAAACCGTATCTATTTTGCAAAAAATAGATTTCGTTCTAATTTTCTCGGAAGCTATTTGAGATATTGGAAATATCATTGCAGCATCTGATAGACCTAATTAAACTCTACAACTGTCATAATAAACATTTGTTTTATGTATAATAATTACGCAGTAAAATTAAACTATATCTTTTATCCAAAAAATGGATTTTTTTCTAATTTTCTCGGAAGCTATTAGAGATATTGGAAATATCATCGCAGCATCTAATAGACCGAATTAAACTCTACAACTTTCATAATGAATATTTGTTCTATATATAATAATTACGCAGTAAAATTAAACCGTATCTCTTTTCCAAAAAATAAATTTTGTTCTAATTTTCTAGGAAGCTATTATAGATATTGGAAATATCATTGTAGCATCAGATATACTTAATTAAACTCTACAACTCTCGTAATGAATATTTGTTCTATCTATAATAATTAAGAAGTAAAATATAACCGTATATTTTTTTCCACAAAATAGATTTCGTTCTAATTTTCAGGGAAGCTATTAGAGATATTGGAAATATCATTGCAGCTTCTGATAGACCTAAATAAACTCTACAACTGTAATAATGAATATTTGTTTTTAGATCAAATTTAGCAGTAAAATGAAACTATCACATTTTTTTTCTTCCTCATTTTCTCGAAAGCTATTAGAAATATTGGAAATATCATTGCAGCATCTGATAGACCTTATTATACTCTACAACTGCCATTATGAATATTTGTTCTATGTATAATAATTACGCAGTAAAATTAAACCGTATTTTGTTTTCCATAAAATAGATTTCGTTCTCATTTTCTCGGAAACTATTAGAGATATAGGAAATATCATTACAACATGTGATAGACCTAATTAAACACTATAACTGTCATATTAAATATTTGTTCTATGTATAATAATTACGCAGTAAATTTAAACCGTATTTTTTTTTCCAAAAAATAGATTTCGTTCTAATTTTCTCGGAAGCTATTAAAGATATTGGAAATATTATTGCAGCATCTGATAGACCTAATTAAACTCTGCAAATGTCATGATGAATATTTGTTCTATGTATAATAATTACGCAGTAAAATTAAACCATATCTTTTTGCCAAAAAATAGATTTCGTTCTAATTTTCTCGGAAGCTATTAGAGATATTGGAACTATTATTGCAGCATCTCTTAGACCTAATTAAACTTTACATCAGTCATAATGAATATTTGTTCTATGTATAATAATTACGCAGTAAAATTAAACCGTATCTTTTTTCCTAAAAATATATTTCGTTCAAGTTTTCTAGGAAGCTATTTGAGATATTGGAAATATCATTGCAGCATCTGATAGACCTAATTAAACTTTATAACTGTCATAATAAATAATTGTTTTATGTATAATAATTACGCAGTAAAATTAAACCGTATATTTTTTCCAAAAAATAGATTTCGTTCTAATTTTCTCGGAAGCTATTAGAGTTATTGGAAATATTATTGCAGCATCTGATAGACCTAATTAAACTCTGCAACTGTCATAATGAATATTTTTTCTATGTATGATAATTACGCAGTAAACTTAAACCATATCTTTTTGCCAAAAAATAGATTTCGTTCTAGTTTTCTCGGAAGCTATTAGAGATATTGGAAATATTATTGCAGCATCTCATAGACCTAATTATACTCTACAACAGTCATAATGAATATTTGTTCTATGTATAATAATTACTCAGAAAATTAAACCGTATCTTTTTTCCAAAAAATTGATTTCGTTCTAATTTTCTCGGAAGCTATTAGAGATATTGGAAATATCATTGCAGTATCTGATAGACCTAATTAAACTCTACAACTGTCATAATGAATATTTATTCTATGGGTAATAATTATCTAGTAAATTAAAACCATATATTTAAAAAAATAAAAATTTCGTTCTAATTTTCTCGGAAGCTATTAGAGTTAATGGAAATATCATTGCATTATCTGATAGAACTAATTAAACTCTACAACTTTCATAATAAATATTTGTTCTATGTATAATAATTACGCAGTAAAATTAAACCATTTTTTTTCCCAAAAAATATATTTCGTTCTAATTTTCTCGGAAACTATTAGATATATTGGAAATATCATTGCAGCATCTGATAAACCTAATTAAACTCTACAACTGTAATAATGTATATTTTTTCTATGTATAATAATTACGCAGTAAAATTAAACCGTATCTATTTTGCAAAAAATAGATTTCGTTCTAATTTTCTCGGAAGCTATTTGAGATATTGGAAATATCATTGCAGCATCTGATAGACCTAATTAAACTCTACAACTGTCATAATAAACATTTGTTTTATGTATAATAATTACGCAGTAAAATTAAACTATATCTTTTATCCAAAAAATGGATTTTTTTCTAATTTTCTCGGAAGCTATTAGAGATATTGGAAATATCATCGCAGCATCTAATAGACCGAATTAAACTCTAGAACTTTCATAATGAATATTTGTTCTATATATAATAATTACGCAGTAAAATTAAACCGTATCTCTTTTCCAAAAAATCAATTTTGTTCTAATTTTCTAGGAAGCTATTATAGATATTGGAAATATCATTGTAGCATCAGATATACTTAATTAAACTTTACAACTCTCGTAATGAATATTTGTTCTATCTATAATAATTAAGAAGTAAAATATAACCGTATATTTTTTTCCACAAAATAGATTTCGTTCTAATTTTCAGGGAAGCTATTAGAGATATTGGAAATATCATTGCAGCTTCTGATAGACCTAATTAAACTCTATAACTGTAATAATGAATATTTGTTTTTAGATCAAATTTAGCAGTAAAATGAAACTATCACATTTTTTTTCTTCCTCATTTTCTCGAAAGCTATTAGAAATGTTGGAAATATCATTGCAGCATCTGATAGACCTTATTATACTCTACAACTGCCATTATGAATATTTGTTCTATGTATAATAATTACGCAGTAAAATTAAACCGTATTTTGTTTTCCATAAAATAGATTTCGTTCTCATTTTCTCGGAAACTATTAGAGATATAGGAAATATCATTACAACATGTGATAGACCTAATTAAACATTATAACTGTCATATTAAATATTTGTTCTATGTATAATAATTACGCAGTAAATTTAAACCGTATTTTTTTTCCAAAAAATAGATTTCGTTCTAATTTTCTCGGAAGATATTAAAGATATTGGAAATATTATTGCAGCATCTGATAGACCTAATTAAACTCTGCAAATGTCATGATGAATATTTGTTCTATGTATAATAATTACGCAGTAAAATTAAACCATATCTTTTTGCCAAAAAATAGATTTCGTTCTAATTTTCTCGGAAGCTATTAGAGATATTGGAAATATTATTGCAGCATCTCTTAGACCTAATTAAACTTTACAACAGTCATAATGAAAATTTGTTCTATGTATAATAATTACGCAGTAAAATTAAACCGTATCTTTTTTCCTAAAAATATATTTCGTTCAAGTTTTCTAGGAAGCTATTTGAGATATTGGAAATATCATTGCAGCATCTGATAGACCTAATTAAACTTTATAACTGTCATAATAAATAATTGTTTTATGTATAATAATTACGCAGTAAAATTAAACCGTATATTTTTTCAAAAAAAATTGATTTCGTTCTAATTTTCTCGGAAGCTATTAGAGTTATTGGAAATATTATTGCAGCATCTGATAGACCTAATTAAACTCTGCAACTGTCATAATGAATATTTGTTCTATGTATGATAATTACGCAGTAAACTTAAACCACATCTTTTTGCCAAAAAATAGATTTCGTTCTAGTTTTCTCGGAAGCTATTAGAGATATTGGAAATATTATTGCAGCATTTCATAGACCTAATTATACTCTATAACAGTCATAATGAATATTTGTTCTATGTATAATAATTACTCAGAAAATTAAACCGTATCTTTTTTCCAAAAAATTGATTTTGTTCTAATTTTCTCGGAAGCTATTAGAGATATTGGAAATATCATTGCAGTATCTGATGGACCTAATTAAACTCTACAACTGTCATAATGAATATTTATTCTATGGGTAATAATTATCTAGTAAATTAAAACCATATATTTATAAAAAATAAAATTTCGTTCTAATTTTCTCGGAAGCTATTAGAGTTAATGGAAATATCATTGCATTATCTGATAGAACTAATTAAACTCTACAACTTTCATAATAAATATTTGTTCTATGTATAATAATTACGCAGTAAAATTAAACCATTTTTTTTTCCAAAAAATATATTTCGTTCTAATTTTCTCGGAAGCTATTAGATATATTGGAAATATCATTGCAGCATCTGATAGACCTAATTAAACTCTACAACTGTAATAATGTATATTTTTTCTATGTATAATAATTACGCAGTAAAATTAAACCGTATCTATTTTGCAAAAAATAGATTTCGTTCTAATTTTCTCGGAAGCTATTTGAGATATTGGAAATATCATTGCAGCATCTGATAGACCTAATTAAACTCTACAACTGTCATAATAAACATTTGTTTTATGTATAATAATTACGCAGTAAAATTAAACTATATCTTTTATCCAAAAAATGGATTTTTTTCTAATTTTCTCGGAAGCTATTAGAGATATTGGAAATATCATCGCAGCATCTAATAGACCGAATTAAACTCTAGAACTTTCATAATGAATATTTTCTATATATAATAATTACGCAGTAAAATTAAACCGTATCTTTTCCAAAAAATCAATTTTGTTCTAATTTTCTAGGAAGCTATTATAGATATTGGAAATATCATTGTAGCATCAGATATACTTAATTAAACTCTACAACTCTCGTAATGAATATTTGTTCTATCTATAATAATTAAGAAGTAAAATATAACCGTATATTTTTTTCCACAAAATAGATTTCGTTCTAATTTTCAGGGAAGCTATTAGAGATATTGGAAATATCATTGCAGCTTCTGATAGACCTAATTAAACTCTACAACTGTAATAATGAATATTTGTTTTTAGATCAAATTTAGCAGTAAAATGAAACTATCACATTTTCTTTCTTCCTCATTTTCTCGAAAGCTATTAGAAATGTTGGAAATATCATTGCAGCATCTGATAGCCCTTATTATACTCTACAAATGCCATTATGAATATTTGTTCTATGTATAATAATTGCGCAGTAAAATTAAACCGTATTTTGTTTTCCATAAAATAGATTTCGTTCTCATTTTCTCGGAAACTATTAGAGATATAGGAAATATCATTACAACATGTGATAGACCTAATTAAACATTATAACTGTCATATTAAATATTTGTTCTATGTATAATAATTACACAGTAAATTTAAACCGTATTTTTTTTTCCAAAAAATAGATTTCGTTCTAATTTTCTCGGAAGCTATTGAAGATATTGGAAATATTATTGCAGCATCTGATAGACCTAATTAAACTCTGCAAATGTCATGATGAATATTTGTTCTATGTATAATAATTACGCAGTAAAATTAAACCATATCTTTTTGCCAAAAAATAGATTTCGTTCTAATTTTCTCGGAAGCTATTAGAGATATTGGAAATATTATTGCAGCATCTCTTAGACCTAATTAAACTTTACAACAGTCATAATGAATATTTGTTCTATGTATAATAATTACGCAGTAAAATTAAACCGTATCTTTTTTCCTAAAAATATATTTCGTTCAAGTTTTCTAGGAAGCTATTTGAGATATTGGAAATATCATTGCAGCATCTGATAGACCTAATTAAACTTTATAACTGTCATAATAATTAATTGTTTTATGTATAATAATTACGCAGTAAAATTAAACCGTATATTTTTTCCAAAAAATAGATTTCGTTCTAATTTTCTCGGAAGCTATTAGAGTTATTGGAAATATTATTGCAGCATCTGATAGACCTAATTAAACTCTGCAACTGTCATAATGAATATTTTTTCTATGTATGATAACTACGCAGTAAACGTAAACCATATCTTTTTGCCAAAAAATAGATTTCGTTCTAGTTTTCTCGGAAGCTATTAGAGATATTGGAAATATTATTGCAGCATCTCATAGACCTAATTATACTCTACAACAGTCATAATGAATATTTGTTCTATGTATAATAATTACTCAGAAAATTAAACCGTATCTTTTTTCCAAAAAATTGATTTCGTTCTATTTTTCTCGGAAGCTATTAGAGATATTGGAAATATCATTGCAGTATCTGATAGACCTAATTAAACTCTACAACTGTCATAATGAATATTTATTCTATGGGTAATAATTATCTAGTAAATTAAAACCATATATTTAAAAAAATTAAATTTCGTTCTAATTTTCTCGGAAGCTATTAGAGTTAATGGAAATATCATTGCATTATCTAATATAACTTATTAAACTCTACAACTTTCATAATAAATATTTGTTCTATGTATAATAATTACGCAGTAAAATTAAACCATTTTTTTTTCCAAAAAATATATTTCGTTCTAATTTTCTCGGAAGCTATTAGATATATTGGAAATATCATTGCAGCATCTGATAGACCTAATTAAACTCTACAACTGTAATAATGTATATTTTTTCTATGTATAATAATTACGCAGTAAAATTAAACCGTATCTATTTTGCAAAAAATTGATTTCGTTCTTATTTTCTCGGAAGCTATTTGAGATATTGGAAATATCATTGCAGCATCTGATAGACCTAATTAAACTCTACAACTGTCATAATAAACATTTGTTTTATGTATAATAATTACGCAGTAAAATTAAACTATATCTTTTATCCAAAAAATGGATTTTTTTCTAATTTTCTCGGAAGCTATTAGAGATATTGGAAATATCATCGCAGCATCTAATAAACCGAATTAAGCTCTAGAACTTTCATAATGAATATTTGTTCTATATATAATAATTACGCAGTAAAATTAAACCGTATCTCTTCCAAAAAATCAATTTTGTTCTAATTTTCTAGGAAGCTATTATAGATATTGGAAATATCATTGTAGCATCAGATATACTTAATTAAACTTTACAACTCTCGTAATGAATATTTGTTCTATCTATAATAATTAAGAAGTAAAATATAACCGTATATTTTTTTCCACAAAATAGATTTCGTTCTAATTTTCAGGGAAGCTATTAGAGATATTGGAAATATCATTGCAGCTTCTGATAGACCTAATTAAACTCTACAACTGTAATAATGAATATTTGTTTTTAGATCAAATTTAGCAGTAAAATGAAACTATCACATTTTTTTTCTTCCTCATTTTCTCGAAAGCTATTAGAAATGTTGGAAATATCATTGCAGCATCTGATAGACCTTATTATGCTCTACAACTGCCATTATGAATATTTGTTCTATGTATAATAATTACGCAGTAAAATTAAACCGTATTTTGTTTTCCATAAAATAGATTTCGTTCTCATTTTCTCGGAAACTATTAGAGATATAGGAAATATCATTACAACATGTGATAGACCTAATTAAACATTATAACTGTCATATTAAATATTTGTTCTATGTATAATAATTACGCAGTAAATTTAAACCGTATTTTTTTTTCCAAAAAATAGATTTCGTTCTAATTTTCTCGGGAGCTATTAAAGATATTGGAAATATTATTGCAGCATCTGATGGACCTAATTAAACTCTGCAAATGTCATGATGAATATTTGTTCTATGTATAATAATTACGCAGTAAAATTAAACCATATCTTTTTGCCAAAAAATAGATTTCGTTCTAATTTTCTCGGAAGCTATTAGAGATATTGGAAATATTATTGCAGAATCTCTTAGACCTAATTAAACTTTACAACAGTCATAATGAATATTTGTTCTATGTATAATAATTACGCAGTAAAATTAAACCGTATCTTTTTTCCTAAAAATATATTTCGTTCAAGTTTTCTAGGAAGCTATTTGAGATATTGGAAATATCATTGCAGCATCTGATAGACCTAATTAAACTTTATAACTGTCATAATAATTAATTGTTTTATGTATAATAATTACGCAGTAAAATTAAACCGTATATTTTTTCCAAAAAATAGATTTCGTTCTAATTTTCTCGGAAGCTATTAGAGTTATTGGAAATATTATTGCAGCATCTGATAGACCTAATTAAACTCTGCAACTGTCATAATGAATATTTTTTCTATGTATGATAATTACGCAGTAAACTTAAACCATATCTTTTTGCCAAAAAATAGATTTCGTTCTAGTTTTCTCGGAAGCTATTAGAGATATTGGAAATATTATTGCAGCATCTCATAGACCTAATTATACTCTACAACAGTCATAATGAATATTTGTTCTATGTATAATAATTACTCAGAAAATTAAACCGTATCTTTTTTCCAAAAAATTGATTTCGTTCTAATTTTCTCGGAAGCTATTAGAGATATTGGAAATATCATTGCAGTATCTGATAGACCTAATTAAACTCTACAACTGTCATAAAGAATATTTATTCTATGGGTAATAATTATCTAGTAAATTAAAACCATATATTTAAAAAAATTAAAATTTCGTTCTAATTTTCTCGGAAGCTATTAGAGTTAATGGAAATATCATTGCATTATCTGATAGAACTAATTAAACTCTACAACTTTCATAATAAATATTTGTTCTATGTATAATAATTACGCAGTAAAATTAAACCATTTTTTTTCCAAAAAATATATTTCGTTCTAATTTTCTCGGAAGCTATTAGATATATTGAAAATATCATTGCAGAATCTGATAGACCTAATTAAACTCTACAACTGTAATAATGTATATTTTTTCTATGTATAATAATTACGCAGTAAAATTAAACCGTATCTATTTTGCAAAAAATTGGTTTCGTTCTAATTTTCTCGGAAGCTATTTGAGATATTGGAAATATCATTGCAGCATCTGATAGACCTAATTAAACTCTACAACTGTCATAATAAACATTTGTTTTATGTATAATAATTACGCAATAAAATTAAACTATATCTTTTATCCAAAAAATTGTTTTTTTTCTAATTTTCTCGGAAGCTATTAGAGATATTGGAAATATCATCGCAGCATCTAATAGACCGAATTAAACTCTAGAACTTTCATAATGAATATTTGTTCTATATATAATAATTACGCAGTAAAATTAAACCGTATCTCTTTTCCAAAAAATCAATTTTGTTCAAATTTTCTAGGAAGCTATTATAGATATTGGAAATATCATTGTAGCATCAGATATACTTAATTAAACTCTACAACTCTCGTAATGAATATTTGTTCTATCTATAATAATTAAGAAGTAAAATATAACCGTATATTTTTCTCCACAAAATAGATTTCGTTCTAATTTTCAGGGAAGCTATTAGAGATATTGGAAATATCATTGCAGCTTCTGATAGACCTAATTAAACTCTACAACTGTAATAATGAATATTTGTTTTTAGATCAAATTTAGCAGTAAAATGAAACCATCACATTTTTTTTCTTCCTCATTTTCTCGAAAGCTATTATAAATGTTGGAAATATCATTGCAGCATCTGATAGACCTTATTATACTCTACAACTGCCATTATGAATATTTGTTCTATGTATAATAATTACGCAGTAAAATTAAACCGTATTTTGTTTTCCATAAAATAGATTTCGTTCTCATTTTCTTGGAAACTATTAGAGATATAGGAAATATCATTACAACCTGTGATAGACCTAATTAAACATTATAACTGTCATATTAAATATTTGTTCTATGTATAATAATTACGCAGTAAATTTAAACCGTATTTTTTTTTCCAAAAAATAGATTTCGTTCTAATTTTCTCGGAAGCTATTAAAGATATTGGAAATATTATTGCAGCATCTGATAGACCTAATTAAACTCTGCAAATGTCATGATGAATATTTGTTCTATGTATAATAATTACGCAGTAAAATTAAACCATATCTTTTTGCCAAAAAATAGATTTCGTTCTAATTTTCTCGGAAGCTGTTAGAGATATTGGAAATATTATTGCAGCATCTCTTAGACCTAATTAAACTTTACAACAGTCATAATGAAAATTTGTTCTATGTATAATAATTACGCAGTAAAATTAAACCGTATCTTTTTTCCTAAAAATATATTTCGTTCAAGTTTTCTAGGAAGCTATTTGAGATATTGGAAATATCATTGCAGCATCTGATAGACCTAATTAAACTTTATAACTGTCATAATAAATAATTGTTTTATGTATAATAATTACGCAGTAAAATTAAACCGTATATATTTTCCAAAAAATTGATTTCGTTCTAATTTTCTCGGAAGCTATTAGAGTTATTGGAAATATTATTGCAGCATCTGATAGACCTAATTAAACTCTGCAACTGTCATAATGAATATTTGTTCTATGTATGATAATTACGCAGTAAACTTAAACCACATCTTTTTGCCAAAAAATAGATTTCGTTCTAGTTTTCTCGGAAGCTATTAGAGATATTGGAAATATTATTGCAGCATTTCATAGAACTAATTATACTCTATAACAGTCATAATGAATATTTGTTCTATGTATAATAATTACTCAGAAAATTAAACCGTATCTTTTTTCCAAAAAATTGATTTTGTTCTAATTTTCTCGGAAGCTATTAGAGATATTGGAAATATCATTGCAGTATCTGATGGACCTAATTAAACTCTACAACTGTCATAATGAATATTTATTCTATGGGTAATAATTATCTAGTAAATTAAAACCATATATTTAAAAAAATTAAAATTTCGTTCTAATTTTCTCGGAAGCTATTAGAGTTAATGGAAATATCATTGCATTATCTGATAGAACTAATTAAACTCTACAACTTTCATAATAAATATTTGTTCTATGTATAATAATTACGCAGTAAAATTAAACCATTTTTTTTTCCAAAAAATATATTTCGTTCTAATTTTCTCGGAAGCTATTAGATATATTGGAAATATCATTGCAGCATCTGATAGACCTAATTAAACTCTACAACTGTAATAATGTATATTTTTTCTATGTATAATAATTATGCAGTAAAATTAAACCGTATCTATTTTGCAAAAAATAGATTTCGTTCTAATTTTCTCGGAAGCTATTTGAGATATTGGAAATATCATTGCAGCATCTGATAGACCTAATTAAACTCTACAACTGTCATAATAAACATTTGTTTTATGTATAATAATTACGCAATAAAATTAAACTATATCTTTTATCCAAAAAATTGATTTTTTTCTAATTTTCTCGGAAGCTATTAGAGATATTGGAAATATCATCGCAGCATCTAATAGACCGAATTAAACTCTAGAACTTTCATAATGAATATTTGTTCTATATATAATAATTACGCAGTAAAATTAAACCGTATCTCTTTTCCAAAAAATCAATTTTGTTCTAATTTTCTAGGAAGCTATTATAGATATTGGAAATATCATTGTAGCATCAGATATACTTAATTAAACTCTACAACTCTCGTAATGAATATTTGTTCTATCTATAATAATTAAGAAGTAAAATATAACCGTATATTTTTCTCCACAAAATAGATTTCGTTCTAATTTTCAGGGAAGCTATTAGAGATATTGGAAATATCATTGCAGCTTCTGATAGACCTAATTAAACTCTACAACTGTAATAATGAATATTTGTTTTTAGATCAAATTTAGCAGTAAAATGAAACCATCACATTTTTTTTCTTCCTCATTTTCTCGAAAGCTATTATAAATGTTGGAAATATCATTGCAGCATCTGATAGACCTTATTATACTCTACAACTGCCATTATGAATATTTGTTCTATGTATAATAATTACGCAGTAAAATTAAACCGTATTTTGTTTTCCATAAAATAGATTTCGTTCTCATTTTCTCGGAAACTATTAGAGATATAGGAAATATCATTACAACCTGTGATAGACCTAATTAAACATTATAACTGTCATATTAAATATTTGTTCTATGTATAATAATAACGCAGTAAATTTAAACCGTATTTTTTTTTCCAAAAAATAGATTTCGTTCTAATTTTCTCGGAAGCTATTAAAGATATTGGAAATATTATTGCAGCATCTGATAGACCTAATTAAACTCTGCAAATGTCATGATGAATATTTGTTCTATGTATAATAATTACGCAGTAAAATTAAACCATATCTTTTTGCCAAAAAATAGATTTCGTTCTAATTTTCTCGGAAGCTATTAGAGATATTGGAAATATTATTGCAGCATCTCTTAGACCTAATTAAACTTTACAACAGTCATAATGAAAATTTGTTCTATGTATAATAATTACGCAGTAAAATTAAACCGTATCTTTTTTCCTAAAAATATATTTCGTTCAAGTTTTCTAGGAAGCTATTTGAGATATTGGAAATATCATTGCAGCATCTGATAGACCTAATTAAACTTTATAACTGTCATAATAAATAATTGTTTTATGTATAATAATTACGCAGTAAAATTAAACCATATATTTTTTCAAAAAAAATTGATTTCGTTCTAATTTTCTCGGAAGCTATTAGAGTTATTGGAAATATTATTGCAGCATCTGATAGACCTAATTAAACTCTGCAACTGTCATAATGAATATTTTTTCTATGTATGATAACTACGCAGTAAACGTAAACCATATCTTTTTGCCAAAAAATAGATTTCGTTCTAGTTTTCTCGGAAGCTATTAGAGATATTGGAAATATTATTGCAGCATCTCATAGACCTAATTATACTCTACAACAGTCATAATGAATATTTGTTCTATGTATAATAATTACTCAGAAAATTAAACCGTATCTTTTTTCCAAAAAATTGATTTCGTTCTAATTTTCTCGGAAGCTATTAGAGATATTGGAAATATCATTGCAGTATCTGATAGACCTAATTAAACTCTACAACTGTCATAATGAATATTTATTCTATGGGTAATAATTATCTAGTAAATTAAAACCATATATTTAAAAAAATTAAATTTCGTTCTAATTTTCTCGGAAGCTATTAGAGTTAATGGAAATATCATTGCATTATCTAATAGAACTTATTAAACTCTACAACTTTCATAATAAATATTTGTTCTATGTATAATAATTACGCAGTAAAATTAAACCATTTTTTTTTCCAAAAAATATATTTCGTTCTAATTTTCTCGGAAGCTATTAGATATATTGGAAATATCATTGCAGCATCTGATAGACCTAATTAAACTCTACAACTGTAATAATGTATATTTTTTCTATGTATAATAATTACGCAGTAAAATTAAACCGTATCTATTTTGCAAAAAATTGATTTCGTTCTTATTTTCTCGGAAGCTATTTGAGATATTGGAAATATCATTGCAGCATCTGATAGACCTAATTAAACTCTACAACTGTCATAATAAACATTTGTTTTATGTATAATAATTACGCAGTAAAATTAAACTATATCTTTTATCCAAAAAATGGATTTTTTTCTAATTTTCTCGGAAGCTATTAAAGATATTGGAAATATCATCGCAGCATCTAATAAACCGAATTAAGCTCTAGAACTTTCATAATGAATATTTGTTCTATATATAATAATTACGCAGTAAAATTAAACCGTATCTCTTTTCCAAAAAATCTATTTTGTTCTAATTTTCTAGGAAGCTATTATAGATATTGGAAATATCATTGTAGCATCAGATATACTTAATTAAACTTTACAACTCTCGTAATGAATATTTGTTCTATCTATAATAATTAAGAAGTAAAACATAACCGTATATTTTTTTCCACAAAATAGATTTTGTTCTAATTTTCAGGGAAGCTATTAGAGATATTGGAAATATCATTGCAGCTTCTGATAGACCTAATTAAACTCTACAACTGTAATAATGAATATTTGTTTTTAGATCAAATTTAGCAGTAAAATGAAACTATCACATTTTTTTTCTTCCTCATTTTCTCGAAAGCTATTAGAAATGTTGGAAATATCATTGCAGCATCTGATAGACCTTATTATGCTCTACAACTGCCATTATGAATATTTGTTCTATGTATAATAATTACGCAGTAAAATTAAACCGTATTTTGTTTTCCATAAAATAGATTTCGTTCTCATTTTCTCGGAAACTATTAGAGATATAGGAAATATCATTACAACATGTGATAGACCTAATTAAACATTATAACTGTCATATTAAATATTTGTTCTATGTATAATAATTACGCAGTAAATTTAAACCGTATTTTTTTTCTCCAAAAAATAGATTTCGTTCTAATTTTCTCGGGAGCTATTAAAGATATTGGAAATATTATTGCAGCATCTGATGGACCTAATTAAACTCTGCAAATGTCATGATGAATATTTGTTCTACGTATAATAATTACGCAGTAAAATTAAACCATATCTTTTTGCCAAAAAATAGATTTCGTTCTAATTTTCTCGGAAGCTATTAGAGATATTGGAAATATTATTGCAGAATCTCTTAGACCTAATTAAACTTTACAACATTCATAATGAATATTTGTTCTATGTATAATAATTACGCAGTAAAATTAAACCGTATCTTTTTTCCTAAAAATATATTTCGTTCAAGTTTTCTAGGAAGCTATTTGAGATATTGGAAATATCATTGCAGCATCTGATAGACCTAATTAAACTTTATAACTGTCATAATAATTAATTGTTTTATGTATAATAATTACGCAGTAAAATTAAACCGTATATTTTTTCCAAAAAATAGATTTCGTTCTAATTTTCTCGGAAGCTATTAGAGTTATTGGAAATATTATTGCAGCATCTGATAGACCTAATTAAACTCTGCAACTGTCATAATGAATATTTTTTCTATGTATGATAATTACGCAGTAAACTTAAACCATATCTTTTTGCCAAAAAATAGATTTCGTTCTAGTTTTCTCGGAAGCTATTAGAGATATTGGAAATATTATTGCAGCATCTCATAGACCTAATTATACTCTACAACAGTCATAATGAATATTTGTTCTATGTATAATAATTACTCAGAAAATTAAACCGTATCTTTTTTCCAAAAAATTGATTTCGTTCTAATTTTCTCGGAAGCTATTAGAGATATTGGAAATATCATTGCAGTATCTGATAGACCTAATTAAACTCTACAACTGTCATAAAGAATATTTATTCTATGGGTAATAATTATCTAGTAAATTAAAACCATATATTTAAAAAAATTAAAATTTCGTTCTAATTTTCTCGGAAGCTATTAGAGTTAATGGAAATATCATTGCATTATCTGATAGAACTAATTAAACTCTACAACTTTCATAATAAATATTTGTTCTATGTATAATAATTACGCAGTAAAATTAAACCATTTTTTTTTCCAAAAAATATATTTCGTTCTAATTTTCTCGGAAGCTATTAGATATATTGAAAATATCATTGCAGAATCTGATAGACCTAATTAAACTCTACAACTGTAATAATGTATATTTTTTCTATGTATAATAATTACGCAGTAAAATTAAACCGTATCTATTTTGCAAAAAATAGGTTTCGTTCTAATTTTCTCGGAAGCTATTTGAGATATTGGAAATATCATTGCAGCATCTGATAGACCTAATTAAACTCTACAACTGTCATAATAAACATTTGTTTTATGTATAATAATTACGCAATAAAATTAAACTATATCTTTTATCCAAAAAATTGATTTTTTTCTAATTTTCTCGGAAGCTATTAGAGATATTGGAAATATCATCGCAGCATCTAATAGACCGAATTAAACTCTAGAACTTTCATAATGAATATTTGTTCTATATATAATAATTACGCAGTAAAATTAAACCGTATATCTTTTCCAAAAAATCAATTTTGTTCAAATTTTCTAGGAAGCTATTATAGATATTGGAAATATCATTGTAGCATCAGATATACTTAATTAAACTCTACAACTCTCGTAATGAATAATTGTTCTATCTATAATAATTAAGAAGTAAAATATAACCGTATATTTTTCTCCACAAAATAGATTTCGTTCTAATTTTCAGGGAAGCTATTAGAGATATTGGAAATATCATTGCAGCTTCTGATAGACCTAATTAAACTCTACAACTGTAATAATGAATATTTGTTTTTAGATCAAATTTAGCAGTAAAATGAAACCATCACATTTTTTTTCTTCCTCATTTTCTCGAAAGCTATTATAAATGTTGGAAATATCATTGCAGCATCTGATAGACCTTATTATACTCTACAACTGCCATTATGAATATTTGTTCTATGTATAATAATTACGCAGTAAAATTAAATCGTATTTTGTTTTCCATAAAATAGATTTCGTTCTCATTTTCTTGGAAACTATTAGAGATATAGGAAATATCATTACAACCTGTGATAGACCTAATTAAACATTATAACTGTCATATTAAATATTTGTTCTATGTATAATAATTACGCAGTAAATTTAAACCGTATTTTTTTTTCCAAAAAATAGATTTCGTTCTAATTTTCTCGGAAGCTATTAAAGATATTGGAAATATTATTGCAGCATCTGATAGACCTAATTAAACTCTGCAAATGTCATGATGAATATTTGTTCTATGTATAATAATTACGCAGTAAAATTAAACCATATCTTTTTGCCAAAAAATAGATTTCGTTCTAATTTTCTCGGAAGCTATTAGAGATATTGGAAATATTATTGCAGCATCTCTTAGACCTAATTAAACTTTACAACAGTCATAATGAAAATTTGTTCTATGTATAATAATTACGCAGTAAAATTAAACCGTATCTTTTTTCCTAAAAATATATTTCGTTCAAGTTTTCTAGGAAGCTATTTGAGATATTGGAAATATCATTGCAGCATCTGATAGACCTAATTAAACTTTATAACTGTCATAATAAATAATTGTTTTATGTATAATAATTACGCAGTAAAATTAAACCGTATATTTTTTCCAAAAAATTGATTTCGTTCTAATTTTCTCGGAAGCTATTAGAGTTATTGGAAATATTATTGCAGCATCTGATAGACCTAATTAAACTCTGCAACTGTCATAATGAATATTTGTTCTATGTATGATAATTACGCAGTAAACTTAAACCACATCTTTTTGCCAAAAAATAGATTTCGTTCTAGTTTTCTCGGAAGCTATTAGAGATATTGGAAATATTATTGCAGCATTTCATAGAACTAATTATACTCTATAACAGTCATAATGAATATTTGTTCTATGTATAATAATTACTCAGAAAATTAAACCGTATCTTTTTTCCAAAAAATTGATTTTGTTCTAATTTTCTCGGAAGCTATTAGAGATATTGGAAATATCATTGCAGTATCTGATGGACCTAATTAAACTCTACAACTGTCATAATGAATATTTATTCTATGGGTAATAATTATCTAGTAAATTAAAACCATATATTTAAAAAAATTAAAATTTCGTTCTAATTTTCTCGGAAGCTATTAGAGTTAATGGAAATATCATTGCATTATCTGATAGAACTAATTAAACTCTACAACTTTCATAATAAATATTTGTTCTATGTATAATAATTACGCAGTAAAATTAAACCATTTTTTTTTCCAAAAAATATATTTCGTTCTAATTTTCTCGGAAGCTATTAGATATATTGGAAATATCATTGCAGCATCTGATAGACCTAATTAAACTCTACAACTGTAATAATGTATATTTTTTCTATGTATAATAATTATGCAGTAAAATTAAACCGTATCTATTTTGCAAAAAATAGATTTCGTTCTAATTTTCTCGGAAGCTATTTGAGATATTGGAAATATCATTGCAGCATCTGATAGACCTAATTAAACTCTACAACTGTCATAATAAACATTTGTTTTATGTATAATAATTACGCAATAAAATTAAACTATATCTTTTATCCAAAAAATTGATTTTTTTCTAATTTTCTCGGAAGCTATTAGAGATATTGGAAATATCATCGCAGCATCTAATAGACCGAATTAAACTCTAGAACTTTCATAATGAATATTTGTTCTATATATAATAATTACGCAGTAAAATTAAACCGTATCTCTTTTCCAAAAAATCAATTTTGTTCTAATTTTCTAGGAAGCTATTATAGATATTGGAAATATCATTGTAGCATCAGATATACTTAATTAAACTCTACAACTCTCGTAATGAATATTTGTTCTATCTATAATAATTAAGAAGTAAAATATAACCGTATATTTTTCTCCACAAAATAGATTTCGTTCTAATTTTCAGGGAAGCTATTAGAGATATTGGAAATATCATTGCAGCTTCTGATAGACCTAATTAAACTCTACAACTGTAATAATGAATATTTGTTTTTAGATCAAATTTAGCAGTAAAATGAAACCATCACATTTTTTTTCTTCCTCATTTTCTCGAAAGCTATTATAAATGTTGGAAATATCATTGCAGCATCTGATAGACCTTATTATACTCTACAACTGCCATTATGAATATTTGTTCTATGTATAATAATTACGCAGTAAAATTAAATCGTATTTTGTTTTCCATAAAATAGATTTCGTTCTCATTTTCTTGGAAACTATTAGAGATATAGGAAATATCATTACAACCTGTGATAGACCTAATTAAACATTATAACTGTCATATTAAATATTTGTTCTATGTATAATAATTACGCAGTAAATTTAAACCGTATTTTTTTTTCCAAAAAATAGATTTCGTTCTAATTTTCTCGGAAGCTATTAAAGATATTGGAAATATTATTGCAGCATCTGATAGACCTAATTAAACTCTGCAAATGTCATGATGAATATTTGTTCTATGTATAATAATTACGCAGTAAAATTAAACCATATCTTTTTGCCAAAAAATAGATTTCGTTCTAATTTTCTCGGAAGCTATTAGAGATATTGGAAATATTATTGCAGCATCTCTTAGACCTAATTAAACTTTACAACAGTCATAATGAAAATTTGTTCTATGTATAATAATTACGCAGTAAAATTAAACCGTATCTTTTTTCCTAAAAATATATTTCGTTCAAGTTTTCTAGGAAGCTATTTGAGATATTGGAAATATCATTGCAGCATCTGATAGACCTAATTAAACTTTATAACTGTCATAATAAATAATTGTTTTATGTATAATAATTACGCAGTAAAATTAAACCGTATATTTTTTCCAAAAAATTGATTTCGTTCTAATTTTCTCGGAAGCTATTAGAGTTATTGGAAATATTATTGCAGCATCTGATAGACCTAATTAAACTCTGCAACTGTCATAATGAATATTTGTTCTATGTATGATAATTACGCAGTAAACTTAAACCACATCTTTTTGCCAAAAAATAGATTTCGTTCTAGTTTTCTCGGAAGCTATTAGAGATATTGGAAATATTATTGCAGCATTTCATAGAACTAATTATACTCTATAACAGTCATAATGAATATTTGTTCTATGTATAATAATTACTCAGAAAATTAAACCGTATCTTTTTTCCAAAAAATTGATTTTGTTCTAATTTTCTCGGAAGCTATTAGAGATATTGGAAATATCATTGCAGTATCTGATGGACCTAATTAAACTCTACAACTGTCATAATGAATATTTATTCTATGGGTAATAATTATCTAGTAAATTAAAACCATATATTTAAAAAAATTAAAATTTCGTTCTAATTTTCTCGGAAGCTATTAGAGTTAATGGAAATATCATTGCATTATCTGATAGAACTAATTAAACTCTACAACTTTCATAATAAATATTTGTTCTATGTATAATAATTACGCAGTAAAATTAAACCATTTTTTTTTCCAAAAAATATATTTCGTTCTAATTTTCTCGGAAGCTATTAGATATATTGGAAATATCATTGCAGCATCTGATAGACCTAATTAAACTCTACAACTGTAATAA
Source organism: Cancer borealis (assembly GCA_036785275.1). NCBI lineage: Eukaryota > Metazoa > Arthropoda > Malacostraca > Decapoda > Cancridae > Cancer > Cancer borealis. The sequence continues at coordinate 122,826 of JAXIVD010000366.1, forward strand.
TGTATATTTTTTCTATGTATAATAATTATGCAGTAAAATTAAACCGTATCTATTTTGCAAAAAATAGATTTCGTTCTAATTTTCTCGGAAGCTATTTGAGATATTGGAAATATCATTGCAGCATCTGATAGACCTAATTAAACTCTACAACTGTCATAATAAACATTTGTTTTATGTATAATAATTACGCAATAAAATTAAACTATATCTTTTATCCAAAAAATTGATTTTTTTCTAATTTTCTCGGAAGCTATTAGAGATATTGGAAATATCATCGCAGCATCTAATAGACCGAATTAAACTCTAGAACTTTCATAATGAATATTTGTTCTATATATAATAATTACGCAGTAAAATTAAACCGTATCTCTTTTCCAAAAAATCAATTTTGTTCTAATTTTCTAGGAAGCTATTATAGATATTGGAAATATCATTGTAGCATCAGATATACTTAATTAAACTCTACAACTCTCGTAATGAATATTTGTTCTATCTATAATAATTAAGAAGTAAAATATAACCGTATATTTTTCTCCACAAAATAGATTTCGTTCTAATTTTCAGGGAAGCTATTAGAGATATTGGAAATATCATTGCAGCTTCTGATAGACCTAATTAAACTCTACAACTGTAATAATGAATATTTGTTTTTAGATCAAATTTAGCAGTAAAATGAAACCATCACATTTTTTTTCTTCCTCATTTTCTCGAAAGCTATTATAAATGTTGGAAATATCATTGCAGCATCTGATAGAGCTTATTATACTCTACAACTGCCATTATGAATATTTGTTCTATGTATAATAATTACGCAGTAAAATTAAACCGTATTTTGTTTTCCATAAAATAGATTTCGTTCTCATTTTCTCGGAAACTATTAGAGATATAGGAAATATCATTACAACCTGTGATAGACCTAATTAAACATTATAACTGTCATATTAAATATTTGTTCTATGTATAATAATAACGCAGTAAATTTAAACCGTATTTTTTTTTCCAAAAAATAGATTTCGTTCTAATTTTCTCGGAAGCTATTAAAGATATTGGAAATATTATTGCAGCATCTGATAGACCTAATTAAACTCTGCAAATGTCATGATGAATATTTGTTCTATGTATAATAATTACGCAGTAAAATTAAACCATATCTTTTTGCCAAAAAATAGATTTCGTTCTAATTTTCTCGGAAGCTATTAGAGATATTGGAAATATTATTGCAGCATCTCTTAGACCTAATTAAACTTTACAACAGTCATAATGAAAATTTGTTCTATGTATAATAATTACGCAGTAAAATTAAACCGTATCTTTTTTCCTAAAAATATATTTCGTTCAAGTTTTCTAGGAAGCTATTTGAGATATTGGAAATGTCATTGCAGCATCTGATAGACCTAATTAAACTTTATAACTGTCATAATAAATAATTGTTTTATGTATAATAATTACGCAGTAAAATTAAACCGTATATTTTTTCAAAAAAAATTGATTTCGTTCTAATTTTCTCGGAAGCTATTAGAGTTATTGGAAATATTATTGCAGCATCTGATAGACCTAATTAAACTCTGCAACTGTCATAATGAATATTTTTTCTATGTATGATAACTACGCAGTAAACGTAAACCATATCTTTTTGCCAAAAAATAGATTTCGTTCTAGTTTTCTCGGAAGCTATTAGAGATATTGGAAATATTATTGCAGCATCTCATAGACCTAATTATACTCTACAACAGTCATAATGAATATTTGTTCTATGTATAATAATTACTCAGAAAATTAAACCGTATCTTTTTTCCAAAAAATTGATTTCGTTCTAATTTTCTCGGAAGCTATTAGAGATATTGGAAATATCATTGCAGTATCTGATAGACCTAATTAAACTCTACAACTGTCATAATGAATATTTATTCTATGGGTAATAATTATCTAGTAAATTAAAACCATATATTTAAAAAAATTAAATTTCGTTCTAATTTTCTCGGAAGCTATTAGAGTTAATGGAAATATCATTGCATTATCTAATAGAACTTATTAAACTCTACAACTTTCATAATAAATATTTGTTCTATGTATAATAATTACGCAGTAAAATTAAACCATTTTTTTTTCCAAAAAATATATTTCGTTCTAATTTTCTCGGAAGCTATTAGATATATTGGAAATATCATTGCAGCATCTGATAGACCTAATTAAACTCTACAACTGTAATAATGTATATTTTTTCTATGTATAATAATTACGCAGTAAAATTAAACCGTATCTATTTTGCAAAAAATTGATTTCGTTCTTATTTTCTCGGAAGCTATTTGAGATATTGGAAATATCATTGCAGCATCTGATAGACCTAATTAAACTCTACAACTGTCATAATAAACATTTGTTTTATGTATAATAATTACGCAGTAAAATTAAACTATATCTTTTATCCAAAAAATGGATTTTTTTCTAATTTTCTCGGAAGCTATTAGAGATATTGGAAATATCATCGCAGCATCTAATAAACCGAATTAAGCTCTAGAACTTTCATAATGAATATTTGTTCTATATATAATAATTACGCAGTAAAATTAAACCGTATCTCTTTTCCAAAAAATCAATTTTGTTCTAATTTTCTAGGAAGCTATTATAGATATTGGAAATATCATTGTAGCATCAGATATACTTAATTAAACTTTACAACTCTCGTAATGAATATTTGTTCTATCTATAATAATTAAGAAGTAAAACATAACCGTATATTTTTTTCCACAAAATAGATTTCGTTCTAATTTTCAGGGAAGCTATTAGAGATATTGGAAATATCATTGCAGCTTCTGATAGACCTAATTAAACTCTACAACTGTAATAATGAATATTTGTTTTTAGATCAAATTTAGCAGTAAAATGAAACTATCACATTTTTTTTCTTCCTCATTTTCTCGAAAGCTATTAGAAATGTTGGAAATATCATTGCAGCATCTGATAGACCTTATTATGCTCTACAACTGCCATTATGAATATTTGTTCTATGTATAATAATTACGCAGTAAAATTAAACCGTATTTTGTTTTCCATAAAATAGATTTCGTTCTCATTTTCTCGGAAACTATTAGAGATATAGGAAATATCATTACAACATGTGATAGACCTAATTAAACATTATAACTGTCATATTAAATATTTGTTCTATGTATAATAATTACGCAGTAAATTTAAACCGTATTTTTTTTTCCAAAAAATAGATTTCGTTCTAATTTTCTCGGGAGCTATTAAAGATATTGGAAATATTATTGCAGCATCTGATGGACCTAATTAAACTCTGCAAATGTCATGATGAATATTTGTTCTACGTATAATAATTACGCAGTAAAATTAAACCATATCTTTTTGCCAAAAAATAGATTTCGTTCTAATTTTCTCGGAAGCTATTAGAGATATTGGAAATATTATTGCAGAATCTCTTAGACCTAATTAAACTTTACAACATTCATAATGAATATTTGTTCTATGTATAATAATTACGCAGTAAAATTAAACCGTATCTTTTTTCCTAAAAATATATTTCGTTCAAGTTTTCTAGGAAGCTATTTGAGATATTGGAAATATCATTGCAGCATCTGATAGACCTAATTAAACTTTATAACTGTCATAATAATTAATTGTTTTATGTATAATAATTACGCAGTAAAATTAAACCGTATATTTTTTCCAAAAAATAGATTTCGTTCTAATTTTCTCGGAAGCTATTAGAGTTATTGGAAATATTATTGCAGCATCTGATAGACCTAATTAAACTCTGCAACTGTCATAATGAATATTTTTTCTATGTATGATAATTACGCAGTAAACTTAAACCATATCTTTTTGCCAAAAAATAGATTTCGTTCTAGTTTTCTCGGAAGCTATTAGAGATATTGGAAATATTATTGCAGCATCTCATAGACCTAATTATACTCTACAACAGTCATAATGAATATTTGTTCTATGTATAATAATTACTCAGAAAATTAAACCGTATCTTTTTTCCAAAAAATTGATTTCGTTCTAATTTTCTCGGAAGCTATTAGAGATATTGGAAATATCATTGCAGTATCTGATAGACCTAATTAAACTCTACAACTGTCATAAAGAATATTTATTCTATGGGTAATAATTATCTAGTAAATTAAAACCATATATTTAAAAAAATTAAAATTTCGTTCTAATTTTCTCGGAAGCTATTAGAGTTAATGGAAATATCATTGCATTATCTGATAGAACTAATTAAACTCTACAACTTTCATAATAAATATTTGTTCTATGTATAATAATTACGCAGTAAAATTAAACCATTTTTTTTTCCAAAAAATATATTTCGTTCTAATTTTCTCGGAAGCTATTAGATATATTGAAAATATCATTGCAGAATCTGATAGACCTAATTAAACTCTACAACTGTAATAATATATATTTTTTCTATGTATAATAATTACGCAGTAAAATTAAACCGTATCTATTTTGCAAAAAATAGGTTTCGTTCTAATTTTCTCGGAAGCTATTTGAGATATTGGAAATATCATTGCAGCATCTGATAGACCTAATTAAACTCTACAACTGTCATAATAAACATTTGTTTTATGTATAATAATTACGCAATAAAATTAAACTATATCTTTTATCCAAAAAATTGATTTTTTTCTAATTTTCTCGGAAGCTATTAGAGATATTGGAAATATCATCGCAGCATCTAATAGACCGAATTAAACTCTAGAACTTTCATAATGAATATTTGTTCTATATATAATTATTACGCAGTAAAATTAAACCGTATCTCTTTTCCAAAAAATCAATTTTGTTCAAATTTTCTAGGAAGCTATTATAGATATTGGAAATATCATTGTAGCATCAGATATACTTAATTAAACTCTACAACTCTCGTAATGAATATTTGTTCTATCTATAATAATTAAGAAGTAAAATATAACCGTATATTTTTCTCCACAAAATAGATTTCGTTCTAATTTTCAGGGAAGCTATTAGAGATATTGGAAATATCATTGCAGCTTCTGATAGACCTAATTAAACTCTACAACTGTAATAATGAATATTTGTTTTTAGATCAAATTTAGCAGTAAAATGAAACCATCACATTTTTTTTCTTCCTCATTTTCTCGAAAGCTATTATAAATGTTGGAAATATCATTGCAGCATCTGATAGACCTTATTATACTCTACAACTGCCATTATGAATATTTGTTCTATGTATAATAATTACGCAGTAAAATTAAACCGTATTTTGTTTTCCATAAAATAGATTTCGTTCTCATTTTCTCGGAAACTATTAGAGATATAGGAAATATCATTACAACCTGTGATAGACCTAATTAAACATTATAACTGTCATATTAAATATTTGTTCTATGTATAATAATTACGCAGTAAATTTAAACCGTAATTTTTTTTCCAAAAAATAGATTTCGTTCTAATTTTCTCGGAAGCTATTAAAGATATTGGAAATATTATTGCAGCATCTGATAGACCTAATTAAACTCTGCAAATGTCATGATGAATATTTGTTCTATGTATAATAATTACGCAGTAAAATTAAACCATATCTTTTTGCCAAAAAATAGATTTCGTTCTAATTTTCTCGGAAGCTATTAGAGATATTGGAAATATTATTGCAGCATCTCTTAGACCTAATTAAACTTTACAACAGTCATAATGAAAACTTGTTCTATGTATAATAATTACGCAGTAAAATTAAACCGTATCTTTTTTCCTAAAAATATATTTCGTTCAAGTTTTCTAGGAAGCTATTTGAGATATTGGAAATATCATTGCAGCATCTGATAGACCTAATTAAACTTTATAGCTGTCATAATAAATAATTGTTTTATGTATAATAATTACGCAGTAAAATTAAACCGTATATTTTTTCCAAAAATTTGATTTCGTTCTAATTTTCTCGGAAGCTATTAGAGTTATTGGAAATATTATTGCAGCATCTGATAGACCTAATTAAACTCTACAACTGTCATAATGAATATTTGTTCTATGTTTGATAATTACGCAGTAAACTTAAACCACATCTTTTTGCCAAAAAATAGATTTCGTTCTAGTTTTCTCGGAAGCTATTAGAGATATTGGAAATATTATTGCAGCATTTCATAGAACTAATTATACTCTATAACAGTCATAATGAATATTTGTTCTATGTATAATAATTACTCAGAAAATTAAACCGTATCTTTTTTCCAAAAAATTGATTTTGTTCTAATTTTCTCGGAAGCTATTAGAGATATTGGAAATATCATTGCAGTATCTGATGGACCTAATTAAACTCTACAACTGTCATAATGAATATTTATTCTATGGGTAATAATTATCTAGTAAATTAAAACCATATATTTAAAAAAAATAAAATTTCGTTCTAATTTTCTCGGAAGCTATTAGAGTTAATGGAAATATCATTGCATTATCTGATAGAACTAATTAAACTCTACAACTTTCATAATAAATATTTGTTCTATGTATAATAATTACGCAGTAAAATTAAACCATTTTTTTTTCCAAAAAATATATTTCGTTCTAATTTTCTCGGAAGCTATTAGATATATTGGAAATATCATTGCAGCATCTGATAGACCTAATTAAACTCTACAACTGTAATAATGTATATTTTTTCTATGTATAATAATTACGCAGTAAAATTAAACCGTATCTATTTTGCAAAAAATAGATTTCGTTCTAATTTTCTCGGAAGCTATTTGAGATATTGGAAATATCATTGCAGCATCTGATAGACCTAATTAAACTCTACAACTGTCATAATAAACATTTGTTTTATGTATAATAATTACGCAGTAAAATTAAACTATATCTTTTATCCAAAAAATTGATTTTTTTCTAATTTTCTCGGAAGCTATTAGAGATATTGGAAATATCATCGCAGCATCTAATAGACCGAATTAAACTCTAGAACTTTCATAATGAATATTTGTTCTATATATAATAATTACGCAGTAAAATTAAACCGTATCTCTTTTCCAAAAAATCAATTTTGTTCTAATTTTCTAGGAAGCTATTATAGATATTGGAAATATCATTGTAGCATCAGATATACTTAATTAAACTCTACAACTCTCGTAATGAATATTTGTTCTATCTATAATAATTAAGAAGTAAAATATAACCGTATATTTTTTTCCACAAAATAGATTTCGTTCTAATTTTCAGGGAAGCTATTAGAGATATTGGAAATATCATTGCAGCTTCTGATAGACCTAATTAAACTCTACAACTGTAATAATGAATATTTGTTTTTAGATCAAATTTAGCAGTAAAATGAAACTATCACATTTTTTTTCTTCCTCATTTTCTCGAAAGCTATTAGAAGTGTTGGAAATATCATTGCAGCATCTGATAGACCTTATTATACTCTACAACTGCCATTATGAATATTTGTTCTATGTATAATAATTGCGCAGTAAAATTAAACCGTATTTTGTTTTCCATAAAATAGATTTCGTTCTCATTTTCTCGGAAACTATTAGAGATATAGGAAATATCATTACAACATGTGATAGACCTAATTAAACATTATAACTGTCATATTAAATATTTGTTCTATGTATAATAATTACACAGTAAATTTAAACCGTATTTTTTTTTCCAAAAAATAGATTTCGTTCTAATTTTCTCGGAAGCTATTGAAGATATTGGAAATATTATTGCAGCATCTGATAGACCTAATTAAACTCTGCAAATGTCATGATGAATATTTGTTCTATGTATAATAATTACGCAGTAAAATTAAACCATATCTTTTTGCCAAAAAATAGATTTCGTTCTAATTTTCTCGGAAGCTATTAGAGATATTGGAAATATTATTGCAGCATCTCTTAGAACTAATTAAACTTTACAACAGTCATAATGAATATTTGTTCTATGTATAATAATTACGCAGTAAAATTAAACCGTATCTTTTTTCCTAAAAATATATTTCGTTCAAGTTTTCTAGGAAGCTATTTGAGATATTGGAAATATCATTGCAGCATCTGATAGACCTAATTAAACTTTATAACTGTCATAATAATTAATTGTTTTATGTATAATAATTACGCAGTAAAATTAAACCGTATATTTTTTCCAAAAAATAGATTTCGTTCTAATTTTCTCGGAAGCTATTAGAGTTATTGGAAATATTATTGCAGCATCTGATAGACCTAATTAAACTCTGCAACTGTCATAATGAATATTTTTTCTATGTATGATAACTACGCAGTAAACGTAAACCATATCTTTTTGCCAAAAAATAGATTTCGTTCTAGTTTTCTCGGAAGCTATTAGAGATATTGGAAATATTATTGCAGCATCTCATAGACCTAATTATACTCTACAACAGTCGTAATGAATATTTGTTCTATGTATAATAATTACTCAGAAAATTAAACCGTATATTTTTTCCAAAAAATTGATTTCGTTCTAATTTTCTCGGAAGCTATTAGAGATATTGGAAATATCATTGCAGTATCTGATAGACCTAATTAAACTCTACAACTGTCATAATGAATATTTATTCTATGGGTAATAATTATCTAGTAAATTAAAACCATATATTTAAAAAAATTAAATTTCGTTCTAATTTTCTCGGAAGCTATTAGAGTTAATGGAAATATCATTGCATTATCTAATAGAACTTATTAAACTCTACAACTTTCATAATAAATATTTGTTCTATGTATAATAATTACGCAGTAAAATTAAACCATTTTTTTTTCCAAAAAATATATTTCGTTCTAATTTTCTCGGAAGCTATTAGATATATTGGAAATATCATTGCAGCATCTGATAGACCTAATTAAACTCTACAACTGTAATAATGTATATTTTTTCTATGTATAATAATTACGCAGTAAAATTAAACCGTATCTATTTTGCAAAAAATTGATTTCGTTCTTATTTTCTCGGAAGCTATTTGAGATATTGGAAATATCATTGCAGCATCTGATAGACCTAATTAAACTCTACAACTGTCATAATAAACATTTGTTTTATGTATAATAATTACGCAGTAAAATTAAACTATATCTTTTATCCAAAAAATGGATTTTTTTCTAATTTTCTCGGAAGCTATTAGAGATATTGGAAATATCATCGCAGCATCTAATAGACCGAATTAAGCTCTAGAACTTTCATAATGAATATTTGTTCTATATATAATAATTACGCAGTAAAATTAAACCGTATCTCTTTTCCAAAAAATCAATTTTGTTCTAATTTTCTAGGAAGCTATTATAGATATTGGAAATATCATTGTAGCATCAGATATACTTAATTAAACTTTACAACTCTCGTAATGAATATTTGTTCTATCTATAATAATTAAGAAGTAAAATATAACCGTATATTTTTTTCCACAAAATAGATTTCGTTCTAATTTTCAGGGAAGCTATTAGAGATATTGGAAATATCATTGCAGCTTCTGATAGACCTAATTAAACTCTACAACTGTAATAATGAATATTTGTTTTTAGATCAAATTTAGCAGTAAAATGAAACTATCACATTTTTTTTCTTCCTCATTTTCTCGAAAGCTATTAGAAATGTTGGAAATATCATTGCAGCATCTGATAGCCCTTATTATACTCTACAAATGCCATTATGAATATTTGTTCTATGTATAATAATTGCGCAGTAAAATTAAACCGTATTTTGTTTTCCATAAAATAGATTTCGTTCTCATTTTCTCGGAAACTATTAGAGATATAGGAAATATCATTACAACATGTGATAGACCTAATTAAACATTATAACTGTCATATTAAATATTTGTTCTATGTATAATAATTACACAGTAAATTTAAACCGTATTTTTTTTTCCAAAAAATAGATTTCGTTCTAATTTTCTCGGAAGCTATTGAAGATATTGGAAATATTATTGCAGCATCTGATAGACCTAATTAAACTCTGCAAATGTCATGATGAATATTTGTTCTATGTATAATAATTACGCAGTAAAATTAAACCATATCTTTTTGCCAAAAAATAGATTTCGTTCTAATTTTCTCGGAAGCTATTAGAGATATTGGAAATATTATTGCAGCATCTCTTAGACCTAATTAAACTTTACAACAGTCATAATGAATATTTGTTCTATGTATAATAATTACGCAGTAAAATTAAACCGTATCTTTTTTCCTAAAAATATATTTCGTTCAAGTTTTCTAGGAAGCTATTTGAGATATTGGAAATATCATTGCAGCATCTGATAGACCTAATTAAACTTTATAACTGTCATAATAATTAATTGTTTTATGTATAATAATTACGCAGTAAAATTAAACCGTATATTTTTTCCAAAAAATAGATTTCGTTCTAATTTTCTCGGAAGCTATTAGAGTTATTGGAAATATTATTGCAGCATCTGATAGACCTAATTAAACTCTGCAACTGTCATAATGAATATTTTTTCTATGTATGATAACTACGCAGTAAACGTAAACCATATCTTTTTGCCAAAAAATAGATTTCGTTCTAGTTTTCTCGGAAGCTATTAGAGATATTGGAAATATTATTGCAGCATCTCATAGACCTAATTATACTCTACAACAGTCATAATGAATATTTGTTCTATGTATAATAATTACTCAGAAAATTAAACCGTATCTTTTTTCCAAAAAATTGATTTCGTTCTATTTTTCTCGGAAGCTATTAGAGATATTGGAAATATCATTGCAGTATCTGATAGACCTAATTAAACTCTACAACTGTCATAATGAATATTTATTCTATGGGTAATAATTATCTAGTAAATTAAAACCATATATTTAAAAAAATTAAATTTCGTTCTAATTTTCTCGGAAGCTATTAGAGTTAATGGAAATATCATTGCATTATCTAATATAACTTATTAAACTCTACAACTTTCATAATAAATATTTGTTCTATGTATAATAATTACGCAGTAAAATTAAACCATTTTTTTTTCCAAAAAATATATTTCGTTCTAATTTTCTCGGAAGCTATGAGATATATTGGAAATATCATTGCAGCATCTGATAGACCTAATTAAACTCTACAACTGTAATAATGTATATTTTTTCTATGTATAATAATTACGCAGTAAAATTAAACCGTATCTATTTTGCAAAAAATTGATTTCGTTCTTATTTTCTCGGAAGCTATTTGAGATATTGGAAATATCATTGCAGCATCTGATAGACCTAATTAAACTCTACAACTGTCATAATAAACATTTGTTTTATGTATAATAATTACGCAGTAAAATTAAACTATATCTTTTATCCAAAAAATGGATTTTTTTCTAATTTTCTCGGAAGCTATTAGAGATATTGGAAATATCATCGCAGCATCTAATAAACCGAATTAAGCTCTAGAACTTTCATAATGAATATTTGTTCTATATATAATAATTACGCAGTAAAATTAAACCGTATCTCTTCCAAAAAATCAATTTTGTTCTAATTTTCTAGGAAGCTATTATAGATATTGGAAATATCATTGTAGCATCAGATATACTTAATTAAACTTTACAACTCTCGTAATGAATATTTGTTCTATCTATAATAATTAAGAAGTAAAATATAACCGTATATTTTTTTCCACAAAATAGATTTCGTTCTAATTTTCAGGGAAGCTATTAGAGATATTGGAAATATCATTGCAGCTTCTGATATACCTAATTAAACTCTACAACTGTAATAATGAATATTTGTTTTTAGATCAAATTTAGCAGTAAAATGAAACTATCACATTTTTTTTCTTCCTCATTTTCTCGAAAGCTATTAGAAATGTTGGAAATATCATTGCAGCATCTGATAGACCTTATTATGCTCTACAACTGCCATTATGAATATTTGTTCTATGTATAATAATTACGCAGTAAAATTAAACCGTATTTTGTTTTCCATAAAATAGATTTCGTTCTCATTTTCTCGGAAACTATTAGAGATATAGGAAATATCATTACAACATGTGATAGACCTAATTAAACATTATAACTGTCATATTAAATATTTGTTCTATGTATAATAATTACGCAGTAAATTTAAACCGTATTTTTTTTTCCAAAAAATAGATTTCGTTCTAATTTTCTCGGGAGCTATTAAAGATATTGGAAATATTATTGCAGCATCTGATGGACCTAATTAAACTCTGCAAATGTCATGATGAATATTTGTTCTATGTATAATAATTACGCAGTAAAATTAAACCATATCTTTTTGCCAAAAAATAGATTTCGTTCTAATTTTCTCGGAAGCTATTAGAGATATTGGAAATATTATTGCAGAATCTCTTAGACCTAATTAAACTTTACAACAGTCATAATGAATATTTGTTCTATGTATAATAATTACGCAGTAAAATTAAACCGTATCTTTTTTCCTAAAAATATATTTCGTTCAAGTTTTCTAGGAAGCTATTTGAGATATTGGAAATATCATTGCAGCATCTGATAGACCTAATTAAACTTTATAACTGTCATAATAATTAATTGTTTTATGTATAATAATTACGCAGTAAAATTAAACCGTATATTTTTTCCAAAAAATAGATTTCGTTCTAATTTTCTCGGAAGCTATTAGAGTTATTGGAAATATTATTGCAGCATCTGATAGACCTAATTAAACTCTGCAACTGTCATAATGAATATTTTTTCTATGTATGATAATTACGCAGTAAACTTAAACCATATCTTTTTGCCAAAAAATAGATTTCGTTCTAGTTTTCTCGGAAGCTATTAGAGATATTGGAAATATTATTGCAGCATCTCATAGACCTAATTATACTCTACAACAGTCATAATGAATATTTGTTCTATGTATAATAATTACTCAGAAAATTAAACCGTATCTTTTTTCCAAAAAATTGATTTCGTTCTAATTTTCTCGGAAGCTATTAGAGATATTGGAAATATCATTGCAGTATCTGATAGACCTAATTAAACTCTACAACTGTCATAAAGAATATTTATTCTATGGGTAATAATTATCTAGTAAATTAAAACCATATATTTAAAAAAATTAAAATTTCGTTCTAATTTTCTCGGAAGCTATTAGAGTTAATGGAAATATCATTGCATTATCTGATAGAACTAATTAAACTCTACAACTTTCATAATAAATATTTGTTCTATGTATAATAATTACGCAGTAAAATTAAACCATTTTTTTTTCCAAAAAATATATTTCGTTCTAATTTTCTCGGAAGCTATTAGATATATTGAAAATATCATTGCAGAATCTGAGAGACCTAATTAAACTCTACAACTGTAATAATGTATATTTTTTCTATGTATAATAATTACGCAGTAAAATTAAACCGTATCTATTTTGCAAAAAATAGGTTTCGTTCTAATTTTCTCGGAAGCTATTTGAGATATTGGAAATATCATTGCAGCATCTGATAGACCTAATTAAACTCTACAACTGTCATAATAAACATTTGTTTTATGTATAATAATTACGCAATAAAATTAAACTATATCTTTTATCCAAAAAATTGATTTTTTTCTAATTTTCTCGGAAGCTATTAGAGATATTGGAAATATCATCGCAGCATCTAATAGACCGAATTAAACTCTAGAACTTTCATAATGAATATTTGTTCTATATATAATAATTACGCAGTAAAATTAAACCGTATCTCTTTTCCAAAAAATCAATTTTGTTCAAATTTTCTAGGAAGCTATTATAGATATTGGAAATATCATTGTAGCATCAGATATACTTAATTAAACTCTACAACTCTCGTAATGAATATTTGTTCTATCTATAATAATTAAGAAGTAAAATATAACCGTATATTTTTCTCCACAAAATAGATTTCGTTCATATTTTCAGGGAAGCTATTAGAGATATTGGAAATATCATTGCAGCTTCTGATAGACCTAATTAAACTCTACAACTGTAATAATGAATATTTGTTTTTAGATCAAATTTAGCAGTAAAATGAAACCATCACATTTTTTTTCTTCCTCATTTTCTCGAAAGCTATTATAAATGTTGGAAATATCATTGCAGCATCTGATAGACCTTATTATACTCTAAAACTGCCATTATGAATATTTGTTCTATGTATAATAATTACGCAGTAAAATTAAACCGTATTTTGTTTTCCATAAAATAGATTTCGTTCTCATTTTCTCGGAAACTATTAGAGATATAGGAAATATCATTACAACCTGTGATAGACCTAATTAAACATTATAACTGTCATATTAAATATTTGTTCTATGTATAATAATTACGCAGTAAATTTAAACCGTAATTTTTTTTCCAAAAAATAGATTTCGTTCTAATTTTCTCGGAAGCTATTAAAGATATTGGAAATATTATTGCAGCATCTGATAGACCTAATTAAACTCTGCAAATGTCATGATGAATATTTGTTCTATGTATAATAATTACGCAGTAAAATTAAACCATATCTTTTTGCCAAAAAATAGATTTCGTTCTAATTTTCTCGGAAGCTATTAGAGATATTGGAAATATTATTGCAGCATCTCTTAGACCTAATTAAACTTTACAACAGTCATAATGAAAATTTGTTCTATGTATAATAATTACGCAGTAAAATTAAACCGTATCTTTTTTCCTAAAAATATATTTCGTTCAAGTTTTCTAGGAAGCTATTTGAGATATTGGAAATATCATTGCAGCATCTGATAGACCTAATTAAACTTTATAGCTGTCATAATAAATAATTGTTTTATGTATAATAATTACGCAGTAAAATTAAACCGTATATTTTTTCCAAAAATTTGATTTCGTTCTAATTTTCTCGGAAGCTATTAGAGTTATTGGAAATATTATTGCAGCATCTGATAGACCTAATTAAACTCTACAACTGTCATAATGAATATTTGTTCTATGTATGATAATTACGCAGTAAACTTAAACCACATCTTTTTGCCAAAAAATAGATTTCGTTCTAGTTTTCTCGGAAGCTATTAGAGATATTGGAAATATTATTGCAGCATTTCATAGAACTAATTATACTCTATAACAGTCATAATGAATATTTGTTCTATGTATAATAATTACTCAGAAAATTAAACCGTATCTTTTTTCCAAAAAATTGATTTTGTTCTAATTTTCTCGGAAGCTATTAGAGATATTGGAAATATCATTGCAGTATCTGATGGACCTAATTAAACTCTACAACTGTCATAATGAATATTTATTCTATGGGTAATAATTATCTAGTAAATTAAAACCATATATTTAAAAAAAATAAAATTTCGTTCTAATTTTCTCGGAAGCTATTAGAGTTAATGGAAATATCATTGCATTATCTGATAGAACTAATTAAACTCTACAACTTTCATAATAAATATTTGTTCTATGTATAATAATTACGCAGTAAAATTAAACCATTTTTTTTTCCAAAAAATATATTTCGTTCTAATTTTCTCGGAAGCTATTAGATATATTGGAAATATCATTGCAGCATCTGATAGACCTAATTAAACTCTACAACTGTAATAATGTATATTTTTTCTATGTATAATAATTACGCAGTAAAATTAAACCGTATCTATTTTGCAAAAAATAGATTTCGTTCTAATTTTCTCGGAAGCTATTTGAGATATTGGAAATATCATTGCAGCATCTGATAGACCTAATTAAACTCTACAACTGTCATAATAAACATTTGTTTTATGTATAATAATTACGCAGTAAAATTAAACTATATCTTTTATCCAAAAAATGGATTTTTTTCTAATTTTCTCGGAAGCTATTAGAGATATTGGAAATATCATCGCAGCATCTAATAGACCGAATTAAACTCTAGAACTTTCATAATGAATATTTGTTCTATATATAATAATTACGCAGTAAAATTAAACCGTATCTCTTTTCCAAAAAATCAATTTTGTTCTAATTTTCTAGGAAGCTATTATAGATATTGGAAATATCATTGTAGCATCAGATATACTTAATTAAACTCTACAACTCTCGTAATGAATATTTGTTCTATCTATAATAATTAAGAAGTAAAATATAACCGTATATTTTTTTCCACAAAATAGATTTCGTTCTAATTTTCAGGGAAGCTATTAGAGATATTGGAAATATCATTGCAGCTTCTGATAGACCTAATTAAACTCTACAACTGTAATAATGAATATTTGTTTTTAGATCAAATTTAGCAGTAAAATGAAACTATCACATTTTTTTTCTTCCTCATTTTCTCGAAAGCTATTAGAAGTGTTGGAAATATCATTGCAGCATCTGATAGACCTTATTATACTCTACAACTGCCATTATGAATATTTGTTCTATGTATAATAATTGCGCAGTAAAATTAAACCGTATTTTGTTTTCCATAAAATAGATTTCGTTCTCATTTTCTCGGAAACTATTAGAGATATAGGAAATATCATTACAACCTGTGATAGACCTAATTAAACATTATAACTGTCATATTAAATATTTGTTCTATGTATAATAATTACACAGTAAATTTAAACCGTATTTTTTTTTCCAAAAAATAGATTTCGTTCTAATTTTCTCGGAAGCTATTGAAGATATTGGAAATATTATTGCAGCATCTGATAGACCTAATTAAACTCTGCAAATAACATGATGAATATTTGTTCTATGTATAATAATTACGCAGTAAAATTAAACCATATCTTTTTGCCAAAAAATAGATTTCGTTCTAATTTTCTCGGAAGCTATTAGAGATATTGGAAATATTATTGCAGCATCTCTTAGACCTAATTAAACTTTACAACAGTCATAATGAATATTTGTTCTATGTATAATAATTACGCAGTAAAATTAAACCGTATCTTTTTTCCTAAAAATATATTTCGTTCAAGTTTTCTAGGAAGCTATTTGAGATATTGGAAATATCATTGCAGCATCTGATAGACCTAATTAAACTTTATAACTGTCATAATAATTAATTGTTTTATGTATAATAATTACGCAGTAAAATTAAACCGTATATTTTTTCCAAAAAATAGATTTCGTTCTAATTTTCTCGGAAGCTATTAGAGTTATTGGAAATATTATTGCAGCATCTGATAGACCTAATTAAACTCTGCATCTGTCATAATGAATATTTTTTCTATGTATGATAACTACGCAGTAAACGTAAACCATATCTTTTTGCCAAAAAATAGATTTCGTTCTAGTTTTCTCGGAAGCTATTAGAGATATTGGAAATATTATTGCAGCATCTCATAGACCTAATTATACTCTACAACAGTCGTAATGAATATTTGTTCTATGTATAATAATTACTCAGAAAATTAAACCGTATATTTTTTCCAAAAAATTGATTTCGTTCTAATTTTCTCGGAAGCTATTAGAGATATTGGAAATATCATTGCAGTATCTGATAGACCTAATTAAACTCTACAACTGTCATAATGAATATTTATTCTATGGGTAATAATTATCTAGTAAATTAAAACCATATATTTAAAAAAATTAAATTTCGTTCTAATTTTCTCGGAAGCTATTAGAGTTAATGGAAATATCATTGCATTATCTAATAGAACTTATTAAACTCTACAACTTTCATAATAAATATTTGTTCTATGTATAATAATTACGCAGTAAAATTAAACCATTTTTTTTTCCAAAAAATATATTTCGTTCTAATTTTCTCGGAAGCTATTAGATATATTGGAAATATCATTGCAGCATCTGATAGACCTAATTAAACTCTACAACTGTAATAATGTATATTTTTTCTATGTATAATAATTACGCAGTAAAATTAAACCGTATCTATTTTGCAAAAAATTGATTTCGTTCTTATTTTCTCGGAAGCTATTTGAGATATTGGAAATATCATTGCAGCATCTGATAGACCTAATTAAACTCTACAACTGTCATAATAAACATTTGTTTTATGTATAATAATTACGCAGTAAAATTAAACTATATCTTTTATCCAAAAAATGGATTTTTTTCTAATTTTCTCGGAAGCTATTAGAGATATTGGAAATATCATCGCAGCATCTAATAGACCGAATTAAGCTCTAGAACTTTCATAATGAATATTTGTTCTATATATAATAATTACGCAGTAAAATTAAACCGTATCTCTTTTCCAAAAAATCAATTTTGTTCTAATTTTCTAGGAAGCTATTATAGATATTGGAAATATCATTGTAGCATCAGATATACTTAATTAAACTTTACAACTCTCGTAATGAATATTTGTTCTATCTATAATAATTAAGAAGTAAAATATAACCGTATATTTTTTTCCACAAAATAGATTTCGTTCTAATTTTCAGGGAAGCTATTCGAGATATTGGAAATATCATTGCAGCTTCTGATAGACCTAATTAAACTCTACAACTGTAATAATGAATATTTGTTTTTAGATCAAATTTAGCAGTAAAATGAAACTATCACATTTTTTTTCTTCCTCATTTTCTCGAAAGCTATTAGAAATGTTGGAAATATCATTGCAGCATCTGATAGACCTTATTATGCTCTACAACTGCCATTATGAATATTTGTTCTATGTATAATAATTACGCAGTAAAATTAAACCGTATTTTGTTTTCCATAAAATAGATTTCGTTCTCATTTTCTCGGAAACTATTAGAGATATAGGAAATATCATTACAACATGTGATAGACCTAATTAAACATTATAACTGTCATATTAAATATTTGTTCTATGTATAATAATTACGCAGTAAATTTAAACCGTATTTTTTTTTCCAAAAAGTAGATTTCGTTCTAATTTTCTCGGGAGCTATTAAAGATATTGGAAATATTATTGCAGCATCTGATGGACCTAATTAAACTCTGCAAATGTCATGATGAATATTTGTTCTATGTATAATAATTACGCAGTAAAATTAAACCATATCTTTTTGCCAAAAAATAGATTTCGTTCTAATTTTCTCGGAAGCTATTAGAGATATTGGAAATATTATTGCAGAATCTCTTAGACCTAATTAAACTTTACAACAGTCATAATGAATATTTGTTCTATGTATAATAATTACGCAGTAAAATTAAACCGTATCTTTTTTCCTAAAAATATATTTCGTTCAAGTTTTCTAGGAAGCTATTTGAGATATTGGAAATATCATTGCAGCATCTGATAGACCTAATTAAACTTTATAACTGTCATAATAATTAATTGTTTTATGTATAATAATTACGCAGTAAAATTAAACCGTATATTTTTTCCAAAAAATAGATTTCGTTCTAATTTTCTCGGAAGCTATTAGAGTTATTGGAAATATTATTGCAGCATCTGATAGACCTAATTAAACTCTGCAACTGTCATAATGAATATTTTTTCTATGTATGATAATTACGCAGTAAACTTAAACCATATCTTTTTGCCAAAAAATAGATTTCGTTCTAGTTTTCTCGGAAGCTATTAGAGATATTGGAAATATTATTGCAGCATCTCATAGACCTAATTATACTCTACAACAGTCATAATGAATATTTGTTCTATGTATAATAATTACTCAGAAAATTAAACCGTATCTTTTTTCCAAAAAATTGATTTCGTTCTAATTTTCTCGGAAGCTATTAGAGATATTGGAAATATCATTGCAGTATCTGATAGACCTAATTAAACTCTACAACTGTCATAAAGAATATTTATTCTATGGGTAATAATTATCTAGTAAATTAAAACCATATATTTAAAAAAATTAAAATTTCGTTCTAATTTTCTCGGAAGCTATTAGAGTTAATGGAAATATCATTGCATTATCTGATAGAACTAATTAAACTCTACAACTTTCATAATAAATATTTGTTCTATGTATAATAATTACGCAGTAAAATTAAACCATTTTTTTTTCCAAAAAATATATTTCGTTCTAATTTTCTCGGAAGCTATTAGATATATTGAAAATATCATTGCAGAATCTGATAGACCTAATTAAACTCTACAACTGTAATAATGTATATTTTTTCTATGTATAATAATTACGCAGTAAAATTAAACCGTATCTATTTTGCAAAAAATAGGTTTCGTTCTAATTTTCTCGGAAGCTATTTGAGATATTGGAAATATCATTGCAGCATCTGATAGACCTAATTAAACTCTACAACTGTCATAATAAACATTTGTTTTATGTATAATAATTACGCAATAAAATTAAACTATATCTTTTATCCAAAAAATTGATTTTTTTCTAATTTTCTCGGAAGCTATTAGAGATATTGGAAATATCATCGCAGCATCTAATAGACCGAATTAAACTCTAGAACTTTCATAATGAATATTTGTTCTATATATAATAATTACGCAGTAAAATTAAACCGTATCTCTTTTCCAAAAAATCAATTTTGTTCAAATTTTCTAGGAAGCTATTATAGATATTGGAAATATCATTGTAGCATCAGATATACTTAATTAAACTCTACAACTCTCGTAATGAATATTTGTTCTATCTATAATAATTAAGAAGTAAAATATAACCGTATATTTTTCTCCACAAAATAGATTTCGTTCTAATTTTCAGGGAAGCTATTAGAGATATTGGAAATATCATTGCAGCTTCTGATAGACCTAATTAAACTCTACAACTGTAATAATGAATATTTGTTTTTAGATCAAATTTAGCAGTAAAATGAAACCATCACATTTTTTTTCTTCCTCATTTTCTCGAAAGCTATTAGAAATGTTGGAAATATCATTGCAGCATCTGATAGACCTTATTATACTCTACAACTGCCATTATGAATATTTGTTCTATGTATAATAATTACGCAGTAAAATTAAACCGTATTTTGTTTTCCATAAAATAGATTTCGTTCTCATTTTCTCGGAAACTATTAGAGATATAGGAAATATCATTACAACCTGTGATAGACCTAATTAAACATTATAACTGTCATATTAAATATTTGTTCTATGTATAATAATTACGCAGTAAATTTAAACCGTAATTTTTTTTCCAAAAAATAGATTTCGTTCTAATTTTCTCGGAAGCTATTAAAGATATTGGAAATATTATTGCAGCATCTGATAGACCTAATTAAACTCTGCAAATGTCATGATGAATATTTGTTCTATGTATAATAATTACGCAGTAAAATTAAACCATATCTTTTTGCCAAAAAATAGATTTCGTTCTAATTTTCTCGGAAGCTATTAGAGATATTGGAAATATTATTGCAGCATCTCTTAGACCTAATTAAACTTTACAACAGTCATAATGAAAATTTGTTCTATGTATAATAATTACGCAGTAAAATTAAACCGTATCTTTTTTCCTAAAAATATATTTCGTTCAAGTTTTCTAGGAAGCTATTTGAGATATTGGAAATATCATTGCAGCATCTGATAGACCTAATTAAACTTTATAGCTGTCATAATAAATAATTGTTTTATGTATAATAATTACGCAGTAAAATTAAACCGTATATTTTTTCCAAAAATTTGATTTCGTTCTAATTTTCTCGGAAGCTATTAGAGTTATTGGAAATATTATTGCAGCATCTGATAGACCTAATTAAACTCTGCAACTGTCATAATGAATATTTGTTCTATGTATGATAATTACGCAGTAAACTTAAACCACATCTTTTTGCCAAAAAATAGATTTCGTTCTAGTTTTCTCGGAAGCTATTAGAGATATTGGAAATATTATTGCAGCATTTCATAGAACTAATTATACTCTATAACAGTCATAATGAATATTTGTTCTATGTATAATAATTACTCAGAAAATTAAACCGTATCTTTTTTCCAAAAAATTGATTTTGTTCTAATTTTCTCGGAAGCTATTAGAGATATTGGATATATCATTGCAGTATCTGATGGACCTAATTAAACTCTACAACTATCATAATGAATATTTATTCTATGGGTAATAATTATCTAGTAAATTAAAACCATATATTTAAAAAAAATAAAATTTCGTTCTAATTTTCTCGGAAGCTATTAGAGTTAATGGAAATATCATTGCATTATCTGATAGAACTAATTAAACTCTACAACTTTCATAATAAATATTTGTTCTATGTATAATAATTACGCAGTAAAATTAAACCATTTTTTTTTCCAAAAAATATATTTCGTTCTAATTTTCTCGGAAGCTATTAGATATATTGGAAATATCATTGCAGCATCTGATAGACCTAATTAAACTCTACAACTGTAATAATGTATATTTTTTCTATGTATAATAATTACGCAGTAAAATTAAACCGTATCTATTTTGCAAAAAATTGATTTCGTTCTTATTTTCTCGGAAGCTATTTGAGATATTGGAAATATCATTGCAGCATCTGATAGACCTAATTAAACTCTACAACTGTCATAATAAACATTTGTTTTATGTATAATAATTACGCAGTAAAATTAAACTATATCTTTTATCCAAAAAATTGATTTTTTTCTAATTTTCTCGGAAGCTATTAGAGATATTGGAAATATCATCGCAGCATCTAATAGACCGAATTAAGCTCTAGAACTTTCATAATGAATATTTGTTCTATTTATAATAATTACGCAGTAAAATTAAACCGTATCTCTTTTCCAAAAAATCAATTTTGTTCTAATTTTCTAGGAAGCTATTATAGATATTGGAAATATCATTGTAGCATCAGATATACTTAATTAAACTTTACAACTCTCGTAATGAATATTTGTTCTATCTATAATAATTAAGAAGTAAAATATAACCGTATATTTTTTTCCACAAAATAGATTTCGTTCTAATTTTCAGGGAAGCTATTAGAGATATTGGAAATATCATTGCAGCTTCTGATAGACCTAATTAAACTCTACAACTGTAATAATGAATATTTGTTTTTAGATCAAATTTAGCAGTAAAATGAAACTATCACATTTTTTTTCTTCCTCATTTTCTCGAAAGCTATTAGAAATGTTGGAAATATCATTGTAGCATCTGATAGACCTTATTATGCTCTACAACTGCCATTATGAATATTTGTTCTATGTATAATAATTACGCAGTAAAATTAAACCGTATTTTGTTTTCCATAAAATAGATTTCGTTCTCATTTTCTCGGAAACTATTAGAGATATAGGAAATATCATTACAACATGTGATAGACCTAATTAAACATTATAACTGTCATATTAAATATTTGTTCTATGTATAATAATTACGCAGTAAATTTAAACCGTATTTTTTTTTCCAAAAAATAGATTTCGTTCTAATTTTCTCGGGAGCTATTAAAGATATTGGAAATATTATTGCAGCATCTGATGGACCTAATTAAACTCTGCAAATGTCATGATGAATATTTGTTCTATGTATAATAATTACGCAGTAAAATTAAACCATATCTTTTTGCCAAAAAATAGATTTCGTTCTAATTTTCTCGGAAGCTATTAGAGATATTGGAAATATTATTGCAGAATCTCTTAGACCTAATTAAACTTTACAACAGTCATAATGAATATTTGTTCTATGTATAATAATTACGCAGTAAAATTAAACCGTATCTTTTTTCCTAAAAATATATTTCGTTCAAGTTTTCTAGGAAGCTATTTGAGATATTGGAAATATCATTGCAGCATCTGATAGACCTAATTAAACTTTATAACTGTCATAATAATTAATTGTTTTATGTATAATAATTACGCAGTAAAATTAAACCGTATATTTTTTCCAAAAAATAGATTTCGTTCTAATTTTCTCGGAAGCTATTAGAGTTATTGGAAATATTATTGCAGCATCTGATAGACCTAATTAAACTCTGCAACTGTCATAATGAATATTTTTTCTATGTATGATAATTACGCAGTAAACTTAAACCATATCTTTTTGCCAAAAAATAGATTTCGTTCTAGTTTTCTCGGAAGCTATTAGAGATATTGGAAATATTATTGCAGCATCTCATAGACCTAATTATACTCTACAACAGTCATAATGAATATTTGTTCTATGTATAATAATTACTCAGAAAATTAAACCGTATCTTTTTTCCAAAAAATTGATTTCGTTCTAATTTTCTCGGAAGCTATTAGAGATATTGGAAATATCATTGCAGTATCTGATAGACCTAATTAAACTCTACAACTGTCATAAAGAATATTTATTCTATGGGTAATAATTATCTAGTAAATTAAAACCATATATTTAAAAAAATTAAAATTTCGTTCTAATTTTCTCGGAAGCTATTAGAGTTAATGGAAATATCATTGCATTATCTGATAGAACTAATTAAACTCTACAACTTTCATAATAAATATTTGTTCTATGTATAATAATTACGCAGTAAAATTAAACCATTTTTTTTTCCAAAAAATATATTTCGTTCTAATTTTCTCGGAAGCTATTAGATATATTGAAAATATCATTGCAGAATCTGATAGACCTAATTAAACTCTACAACTGTAATAAAGTATATTTTTTCTATGTATAATAATTACGCAGTAAAATTAAACCGTATCTATTTTGCAAAAAATAGATTTCGTTCTAATTTTCTCGGAAGCTATTTGAGATATTGGAAATATCATTGCAGCATCTGATAGACCTAATTAAACTCTACAACTGTCATAATAAACATTTGTTTTATGTATAATAATTACGCAGTAAAATTAAACTATATCTTTTATCCAAAAAATGGATTTTTTTCTAATTTTCTCGGAAGCTATTAGAGATATTGGAAATATCATCGCAGCATCTAATAGACCGAATTAAACTCTACAACTTTCATAATGAATATTTGTTCTATATATAATAATTACGCAGTAAAATTAAACCGTATCTCTTTTCCAAAAAATCAATTTTGTTCTAATTTTCTAGGAAGCTATTATAGATATTGGAAATATCATTGTAGCATCAGATATACTTAATTAAACTCTACAACTCTCGTAATGAATATTTGTTCTATCTATAATAATTAAGAAGTAAAATATAACCGTATATTTTTTTCCACAAAATAGATTTCGTTCTAATTTTCAGGGAAGCTATTAGAGATATTGGAAATATCATTGCAGCTTCTGATAGACCTAATTAAACTCTACAACTGTAATAATGAATATTTGTTTTTAGATCAAATTTAGCAGTAAAATGAAACTATCACATTTTTTTTCTTCCTCATTTTCTCGAAAGCTATTAGAAATGTTGGAAATATCATTGCAGCATCTGATAGACCTTATTATACTCTACAACTGCCATTATGAATATTTGTTCTATGTATAATAATTACGCAGTAAAATTAAACCGTATTTTGTTTTCCATAAAATAGATTTCGTTCTCATTTTCTCGGAAACTATTAGAGATATAGGAAATATCATTACAACATTTGATAGACCTAATTAAACATTATAACTGTCATATTAAATATTTGTTCTATGTATAATAATTACGCAGTAAATTTAAACCGTATTTTTTTTCCAAAAAATAGATTTCGTTCTAATTTTCTCGGAAGATATTAAAGATATTGGAAATATTATTGCAGCATCTGATAGACCTAATTAAACTCTGCAAATGTCATGATGAATATTTGTTCTATGTATAATAATTACGCAGTAAAATTAAACCATATCTTTTTGCCAAAAAATAGATTTCGTTCTAATTTTCTCGGAAGCTATTAGAGATATTGGAAATATTATTGCAGCATCTCTTAGACCTAATTAAACTTTACAACAGTCATAATGAATATTTGTTCTATGTATAATAATTACGCAGTAAAATTAAACCGTATCTTTTTTCCTAAAAATATATTTCGTTCAAGTTTTCTAGGAAGCTATTTGAGATATTGGAAATATCATTGCAGCATCTGATAGACCTAATTAAACTTTATAACTGTCATAATAATTAATTGTTTTATGTATAATAATTACGCAGTAAAATTAAACCGTATATTTTTTCCAAAAAATAGATTTCGTTCTAATTTTCTCGGAAGCTATTAGAGTTATTGGAAATATTATTGCAGCATCTGATAGACCTAATTAAACTCTGCAACTGTCATAATGAATATTTTTTCTATGTATGATAATTACGCAGTAAACTTAAACCATATCTTTTTGCCAAAAAATAGATTTCGTTCTAGTTTTCTCGGAAGCTATTAGAGATATTGGAAATATTATTGCAGCATCTCATAGACCTAATTATACTCTACAACAGTCATAATGAATATTTGTTCTATGTATAATAATTACTCAGAAAATTAAACCGTATATTTTTTCCAAAAAATTGATTTCGTTCTAATTTTCTCGGAAGCTATTAGAGATATTGGAAATATCATTGCAGTATCTGATAGACCTAATTAAACTCTACAACTGTCATAATGAATATTTATTCTATTGGTAATAATTATCTAGTAAATTAAAACCATATATTTAAAAAAATTAAAAATTCGTTCTAATTTTCTCGGAAGCTATTAGAGTTAATGGAAATATCATTGCATTATCTGATAGAACTAATTAAACTCTACAACTTTCTTAATAAATATTTGTTCTATGTATAATAATTACGCAGTAAAATTAAACCTTTTTTTTTTCCAAAAAATATATTTCGTTCTAATTTTCTCGGAAGCTATTAGATATATTGGAAATATCATTGCAGCATCTGATAGACCTAATTAAACTCTACAACTGTAATAATGTATATTTTTTCTATGTATAATAATTACGCAGTAAAATTAAACCGTATCTATTTTGCAAAAAATAGATTTCGTTCTAATTTTCTCGGAAGCTATTTGAGATATTGGAAATATCATTGCAGCATCTGATAGACCTAATTAAACTCTACAACTGTCATAATAAACATTTGTTTTATGTATAATAATTACGCAGTAAAATTAAACTATATCTTTTATCCAAAAAATGGATTTTTTTCTAATTTTCTCGGAAGCTATTAGAGATATTGGAAATATCATCGCAGCATCTAATAGACCGAATTAAACTCTACAACTTTCATAATGAATATTTGTTCTATATATAATAATTACGCAGTAAAATTAAACCGTATCTCTTTTCCAAAAAATAAATTTTGTTCTAATTTTCTAGGAAGCTATTATAGATATTGGAAATATCATTGTAGCATCAGATATACTTAATTAAACTCTACAACTCTCGTAATGAATATTTGTTCTATCTATAATAATTAAGAAGTAAAATATAACCGTATATTTTTTTCCACAAAATAGATTTCGTTCTAATTTTCAGGGAAGCTATTAGAGATATTGGAAATATCATTGCAGCTTCTGATAGACCTAAATAAACTCTACAACTGTAATAATGAATATTTGTTTTTAGATCAAATTTAGCAGTAAAATGAAACTATCACATTTTTTTTCTTCCTCATTTTCTCGAAAGCTATTAGAAATATTGGAAATATCATTGCAGCATCTGATAGACCTTATTATACTCTACAACTGCCATTATGAATATTTGTTCTATGTATAATAATTACGCAGTAAAATTAAACCGTATTTTGTTTTCCATAAAATAGATTTCGTTCTCATTTTCTCGGAAACTATTAGAGATATAGGAAATATCATTACAACATGTGATAGACCTAATTAAACACTATAACTGTCATATTAAATATTTGTTCTATGTATAATAATTACGCAGTAAATTTAAACCGTATTTTTTTTTCCAAAAAATAGATTTCGTTCTAATTTTCTCGGAAGCTATTAAAGATATTGGAAATATTATTGCAGCATCTGATAGACCTAATTAAACTCTGCAAATGTCATGATGAATATTTGTTCTATGTATAATAATTACGCAGTAAAATTAAACCATATCTTTTTGCCAAAAAATAGATTTCGTTCTAATTTTCTCGGAAGCTATTAGAGATATTGGAACTATTATTGCAGCATCTCTTAGACCTAATTAAACTTTACATCAGTCATAATGAATATTTGTTCTATGTATAATAATTACGCAGTAAAATTAAACCGTATCTTTTTTCCTAAAAATATATTTCGTTCAAGTTTTCTAGGAAGCTATTTGAGATATTGGAAATATCATTGCAGCATCTGATAGACCTAATTAAACTTTATAACTGTCATAATAAATAATTGTTTTATGTATAATAATTACGCAGTAAAATTAAACCGTATATTTTTTCCAAAAAATAGATTTCGTTCTAATTTTCTCGGAAGCTATTAGAGTTATTGGAAATATTATTGCAGCATCTGATAGACCTAATTAAACTCTGCAACTGTCATAATGAATATTTTTTCTATGTATGATAATTACGCAGTAAACTTAAACCATATCTTTTTGCCAAAAAATAGATTTCGTTCTAGTTTTCTCGGAAGCTATTAGAGATATTGGAAATATTATTGCAGCATCTCATAGACCTAATTATACTCTACAACAGTCATAATGAATATTTGTTCTATGTATAATAATTACTCAGAAAATTAAACCGTATCTTTTTTCCAAAAAATTGATTTCGTTCTAATTTTCTCGGAAGCTATTAGAGATATTGGAAATATCATTGCAGTATCTGATAGACCTAATTAAACTCTACAACTGTCATAATGAATATTTATTCTATGGGTAATAATTATCTAGTAAATTAAAACCATATATTTAAAAAAATAAAAATTTCGTTCTAATTTTCTCGGAAGCTATTAGAGTTAATGGAAATATCATTGCATTATCTGATAGAACTAATTAAACTCTACAACTTTCATAATAAATATTTGTTCTATGTATAATAATTACGCAGTAAAATTAAACCATTTTTTTTCCCAAGAAATATATTTCGTTCTAATTTTCTCGGAAACTATTAGATATATTGGAAATATCATTGCAGCATCTGATAAACCTAATTAAACTCTACAACTGTAATAATGTATATTTTTTCTATGTATAATAATTACGCAGTAAAATTAAACCGTATCTATTTTGCAAAAAATAGATTTCGTTCTAATTTTCTCGGAAGCTATTTGAGATATTGGAAATATCATTGCAGCATCTGATAGACCTAATTAAACTCTACAACTGTCATAATAAACATTTGTTTTATGTATAATAATTACGCAGTAAAATTAAACTATATCTTTTATCCAAAAAATGGATTTTTTTCTAATTTTCTCGGAAGCTATTAGAGATATTGGAAATATCATCGCAGCATCTAATAGACCGAATTAAACTCTAGAACTTTCATAATGAATATTTGTTCTATATATAATAATTACGCAGTAAAATTAAACCGTATCTCTTTTCCAAAAAATCAATTTTGTTCTAATTTTCTAGGAAGCTATTATAGATATTGGAAATATCATTGTAGCATCAGATATACTTAATTAAACTTTACAACTCTCGTAATGAATATTTGTTCTATCTATAATAATTAAGAAGTAAAATATAACCGTATATTTTTTTCCACAAAATAGATTTCGTTCTAATTTTCAGGGAAGCTATTAGAGATATTGGAAATATCATTGCAGCTTCTGATAGACCTAATTAAACTCTATAACTGTAATAATGAATATTTGTTTTTAGATCAAATTTAGCAGTAAAATGAAACTATCACATTTTTTTTCTTCCTCATTTTCTCGAAAGCTATTAGAAATGTTGGAAATATCATTGTAGCATCTGATAGACCTTATTATACTCTACAACTGCCATTATGAATATTTGTTCTATGTATAATAATTACGCAGTAAAATTAAACCGTATTTTGTTTTCCATAAAATAGATTTCGTTCTCATTTTCTCGGAAACTATTAGAGATATAGGAAATATCATTACAACATGTGATAGACCTAATTAAACATTATAACTGTCATATTAAATATTTGTTCTATGTATAATAATTACGCAGTAAATTTAAACCGTATTTTTTTTCCAAAAAATAGATTTCGTTCTAATTTTCTCGGAAGATATTAAAGATATTGGAAATATTATTGCAGCATCTGATAGACCTAATTAAACTCTGCAAATGTCATGATGAATATTTGTTCTATGTATAATAATTACGCAGTAAAATTAAACCATATCTTTTTGCCAAAAAATAGATTTCGTTCTAATTTTCTCGGAAGCTATTAGAGATATTGGAAATATTATTGCAGCATCTCTTAGACCTAATTAAACTTTACAACAGTCATAATGAATATTTGTTCTATGTATAATAATTACGCAGTAAAATTAAACCGTATCTTTTTTCCTAAAAATATATTTCGTTCAAGTTTTCTAGGAAGCTATTTCAGATATTGGAAATATCATTGCAGCATCTGATAGACCTAATTAAACTTTATAACTGTCATAATAAATAATTGTTTTATGTATAATAATTACGCAGTAAAATTAAACTGTATATTTTTTCCAAAAAATAGATTTCGTTCCAATTTTCTCGGAAGCTATTAGAGTTATTGGAAATATTATTGCAGCATCTGATAGACCTAATTAAACTCTGCAACTGTCATAATGAATATTTTTTCTATGTATGATAATTACGCAGTAAACTTAAACCATATCTTTTTGCCAAAAAATAGATTTCGTTCTAGTTTTCTCGGAAGCTATTAGAGATATTGGAAATATTATTGCAGCATCTCATAGACCTAATTATACTCTACAACAGTCATAATGAATATTTGTTCTATGTATAATAATTACTCAGAAAATTAAACCGTATCTTTTTTCCAAAAAATTGATTTCGTTCTAATTTTCAGGGAAGCTATTAGAGATATTGGAAATATCATTGCAGCTTCTGATAGACCTAATTAAACTCTACAACTGTAATAATGAATATTTGTTTTTAGATCAAATTTAGCAGTAAAATGAAACTATCACATTTTTTTTCTTCCTCATTTTCTCGAAAGCTATTAGAAATGTTGGAAATATCATTGTAGCATCTGATAGACCTTATTATGCTCTACAACTGCCATTATGAATATTTGTTCTATGTATAATAATTACGCAGTAAAATTAAACCGTATTTTGTTTTCCATAAAATAGATTTCGTTCTCATTTTCTCGGAAACTATTAGAGATATAGGAAATATCATTACAACATGTGATAGACCTAATTAAACATTATAACTGTCATATTAAATATTTGTTCTATGTATAATAATTACGCAGTAAATTTAAACCGTATTTTTTTTTCCAAAAAATAGATTTCGTTCTAATTTTCTCGGGAGCTATTAAAGATATTGGAAATATTATTGCAGCATCTGATGGACCTAATTAAACTCTGCAAATGTCATGATGAATATTTGTTCTATGTATAATAATTACGCAGTAAAATTAAACCATATCTTTTTGCCAAAAAATAGATTTCGTTCTAATTTTCTCGGAAGCTATTAGAGATATTGGAAATATTATTGCAGAATCTCTTAGACCTAATTAAACTTTACAACAGTCATAATGAATATTTGTTCTATGTATAATAATTACGCAGTAAAATTAAACCGTATCTTTTTTCCTAAAAATATATTTCGTTCAAGTTTTCTAGGAAGCTATTTGAGATATTGGAAATATCATTGCAGCATCTGATAGACCTAATTAAACTTTATAACTGTCATAATAATTAATTGTTTTATGTATAATAATTACGCAGTAAAATTAAACCGTATATTTTTTCCAAAAAATAGATTTCGTTCTAATTTTCTCGGAAGCTATTAGAGTTATTGGAAATATTATTGCAGCATCTGATAGACCTAATTAAACTCTGCAACTGTCATAATGAATATTTTTTCTATGTATGATAATTACGCAGTAAACTTAAACCATATCTTTTTGCCAAAAAATAGATTTCGTTCTAGTTTTCTCGGAAGCTATTAGAGATATTGGAAATATTATTGCAGCATCTCATAGACCTAATTATACTCTACAACAGTCATAATGAATATTTGTTCTATGTATAATAATTACTCAGAAAATTAAACCGTATCTTTTTTCCAAAAAATTGATTTCGTTCTAATTTTCTCGGAAGCTATTAGAGATATTGGAAATATCATTGCAGTATCTGATAGACCTAATTAAACTCTACAACTGTCATAAAGAATATTTATTCTATGGGTAATAATTATCTAGTAAATTAAAACCATATATTTAAAAAAATTAAAATTTCGTTCTAATTTTCTCGGAAGCTATTAGAGTTAATGGAAATATCATTGCATTATCTGATAGAACTAATTAAACTCTACAACTTTCATAATAAATATTTGTTCTATGTATAATAATTACGCAGTAAAATTAAACCATTTTTTTTTCCAAAAAATATATTTCGTTCTAATTTTCTCGGAAGCTATTAGATATATTGAAAATATCATTGCAGAATCTGATAGACCTAATTAAACTCTACAACTGTAATAAAGTATATTTTTTCTATGTATAATAATTACGCAGTAAAATTAAACCGTATCTATTTTGCAAAAAATAGATTTCGTTCTAATTTTCTCGGAAGCTATTTGAGATATTGGAAATATCATTGCAGCATCTGATAGACCTAATTAAACTCTACAACTGTCATAATAAACATTTGTTTTATGTATAATAATTACGCAGTAAAATTAAACTATATCTTTTATCCAAAAAATGGATTTTTTTCTAATTTTCTCGGAAGCTATTAGAGATATTGGAAATATCATCGCAGCATCTAATAGACCGAATTAAACTCTACAACTTTCATAATGAATATTTGTTCTATATATAATAATTACGCAGTAAAATTAAACCGTATCTCTTTTCCAAAAAATCAATTTTGTTCTAATTTTCTAGGAAGCTATTATAGATATTGGAAATATCATTGTAGCATCAGATATACTTAATTAAACTCTACAACTCTCGTAATGAATATTTGTTCTATCTATAATAATTAAGAAGTAAAATATAACCGTATATTTTTTTCCACAAAATAGATTTCGTTCTAATTTTCAGGGAAGCTATTAGAGATATTGGAAATATCATTGCAGCTTCTGATAGACCTAATTAAACTCTACAACTGTAATAATGAATATTTGTTTTTAGATCAAATTTAGCAGTAAAATGAAACTATCACATTTTTTTTCTTCCTCATTTTCTCGAAAGCTATTAGAAATGTTGGAAATATCATTGCAGCATCTGATAGACCTTATTATACTCTACAACTGCCATTATGAATATTTGTTCTATGTATAATAATTACGCAGTAAAATTAAACCGTATTTTGTTTTCCATAAAATAGATTTCGTTCTCATTTTCTCGGAAACTATTAGAGATATAGGAAATATCATTACAACATGTGATAGACCTAATTAAACATTATAACTGTCATATTAAATATTTGTTCTATGTATAATAATTACGCAGTAAATTTAAACCGTATTTTTTTTCCAAAAAATAGATTTCGTTCTAATTTTCTCGGAAGATATTAAAGATATTGGAAATATTATTGCAGCATCTGATAGACCTAATTAAACTCTGCAAATGTCATGATGAATATTTGTTCTATGTATAATAATTACGCAGTAAAATTAAACCATATCTTTTTGCCAAAAAATAGATTTCGTTCTAATTTTCTCGGAAGCTATTAGAGATATTGGAAATATTATTGCAGCATCTCTTAGACCTAATTAAACTTTACAACAGTCATAATGAATATTTGTTCTATGTATAATAATTACGCAGTAAAATTAAACCGTATCTTTTTTCCTAAAAATATATTTCGTTCAAGTTTTCTAGGAAGCTATTTGAGATATTGGAAATATCATTGCAGCATCTGATAGACCTAATTAAACTTTATAACTGTCATAATAATTAATTGTTTTATGTATAATAATTACGCAGTAAAATTAAACCGTATATTTTTTCCAAAAAATAGATTTCGTTCTAATTTTCTCGGAAGCTATTAGAGTTATTGGAAATATTATTGCAGCATCTGATAGACCTAATTAAACTCTGCAACTGTCATAATGAATATTTTTTCTATGTATGATAATTACGCAGTAAACTTAAACCATATCTTTTTGCCAAAAAATAGATTTCGTTCTAGTTTTCTCGGAAGCTATTAGAGATATTGGAAATATTATTGCAGCATCTCATAGACCTAATTATACTCTACAACAGTCATAATGAATATTTGTTCTATGTATAATAATTACTCAGAAAATTAAACCGTATATTTTTTCCAAAAAATTGATTTCGTTCTAATTTTCTCGGAAGCTATTAGAGATATTGGAAATATCATTGCAGTATCTGATAGACCTAATTAAACTCTACAACTGTCATAATGAATATTTATTCTATGGGTAATAATTATCTAGTAAATTAAAACCATATATTTAAAAAAATTAAAAATTCGTTCTAATTTTCTCGGAAGCTATTAGAGTTAATGGAAATATCATTGCATTATCTGATAGAACTAATTAAACTCTACAACTTTCTTAATAAATATTTGTTCTATGTATAATAATTACGCAGTAAAATTAAACCTTTTTTTTTTCCAAAAAATATATTTCGTTCTAATTTTCTCGGAAGCTATTAGATATATTGGAAATATCATTGCAGCATCTGATAGACCTAATTAAACTCTACAACTGTAATAATGTATATTTTTTCTATGTATAATAATTACGCAGTAAAATTAAACCGTATCTATTTTGCAAAAAATAGATTTCGTTCTAATTTTCTCGGAAGCTATTTGAGATATTGGAAATATCATTGCAGCATCTGATAGACCTAATTAAACTCTACAACTGTCATAATAAACATTTGTTTTATGTATAATAATTACGCAGTAAAATTAAACTATATCTTTTATCCAAAAAATGGATTTTTTTCTAATTTTCTCGGAAGCTATTAGAGATATTGGAAATATCATCGCAGCATCTAATAGACCGAATTAAACTCTACAACTTTCATAATGAATATTTGTTCTATATATAATAATTACGCAGTAAAATTAAACCGTATCTCTTTTCCAAAAAATAAATTTTGTTCTAATTTTCTAGGAAGCTATTATAGATATTGGAAATATCATTGTAGCATCAGATATACTTAATTAAACTCTACAACTCTCGTAATGAATATTTGTTCTATCTATAATAATTAAGAAGTAAAATATAACCGTATATTTTTTTCCACAAAATAGATTTCGTTCTAATTTTCAGGGAAGCTATTAGAGATATTGGAAATATCATTGCAGCTTCTGATAGACCTAAATAAACTCTACAACTGTAATAATGAATATTTGTTTTTAGATCAAATTTAGCAGTAAAATGAAACTATCACATTTTTTTTCTTCCTCATTTTCTCGAAAGCTATTAGAAATATTGGAAATATCATTGCAGCATCTGATAGACCTTATTATACTCTACAACTGCCATTATGAATATTTGTTCTATGTATAATAATTACGCAGTAAAATTAAACCGTATTTTGTTTTCCATAAAATAGATTTCGTTCTCATTTTCTCGGAAACTATTAGAGATATAGGAAATATCATTACAACATGTGATAGACCTAATTAAACACTATAACTGTCATATTAAATATTTGTTCTATGTATAATAATTACGCAGTAAATTTAAACCGTATTTTTTTTTCCAAAAAATAGATTTCGTTCTAATTTTCTCGGAAGCTATTAAAGATATTGGAAATATTATTGCAGCATCTGATAGACCTAATTAAACTCTGCAAATGTCATGATGAATATTTGTTCTATGTATAATAATTACGCAGTAAAATTAAACCATATCTTTTTGCCAAAAAATAGATTTCGTTCTAATTTTCTCGGAAGCTATTAGAGATATTGGAACTATTATTGCAGCATCTCTTAGACCTAATTAAACTTTACATCAGTCATAATGAATATTTGTTCTATGTATAATAATTACGCAGTAAAATTAAACCGTATCTTTTTTCCTAAAAATATATTTCGTTCAAGTTTTCTAGGAAGCTATTTGAGATATTGGAAATATCATTGCAGCATCTGATAGACCTAATTAAACTTTATAACTGTCATAATAAATAATTGTTTTATGTATAATAATTACGCAGTAAAATTAAACCGTATATTTTTTCCAAAAAATAGATTTCGTTCTAATTTTCTCGGAAGCTATTAGAGTTATTGGAAATATTATTGCAGCATCTGATAGACCTAATTAAACTCTGCAACTGTCATAATGAATATTTTTTCTATGTATGATAATTACGCAGTAAACTTAAACCATATCTTTTTGCCAAAAAATAGATTTCGTTCTAGTTTTCTCGGAAGCTATTAGAGATATTGGAAATATTATTGCAGCATCTCATAGACCTAATTATACTCTACAACAGTCATAATGAATATTTGTTCTATGTATAATAATTACTCAGAAAATTAAACCGTATCTTTTTTCCAAAAAATTGATTTCGTTCTAATTTTCTCGGAAGCTATTAGAGATATTGGAAATATCATTGCAGTATCTGATAGACCTAATTAAACTCTACAACTGTCATAATGAATATTTATTCTATGGGTAATAATTATCTAGTAAATTAAAACCATATATTTAAAAAAATAAAAATTTCGTTCTAATTTTCTCGGAAGCTATTAGAGTTAATGGAAATATCATTGCATTATCTGATAGAACTAATTAAACTCTACAACTTTCATAATAAATATTTGTTCTATGTATAATAATTACGCAGTAAAATTAAACCATTTTTTTTCCCAAGAAATATATTTCGTTCTAATTTTCTCGGAAACTATTAGATATATTGGAAATATCATTGCAGCATCTGATAAACCTAATTAAACTCTACAACTGTAATAATGTATATTTTTTCTATGTATAATAATTACGCAGTAAAATTAAACCGTATCTATTTTGCAAAAAATAGATTTCGTTCTAATTTTCTCGGAAGCTATTTGAGATATTGGAAATATCATTGCAGCATCTGATAGACCTAATTAAACTCTACAACTGTCATAATAAACATTTGTTTTATGTATAATAATTACGCAGTAAAATTAAACTATATCTTTTATCCAAAAAATGGATTTTTTTCTAATTTTCTCGGAAGCTATTAGAGATATTGGAAATATCATCGCAGCATCTAATAGACCGAATTAAACTCTAGAACTTTCATAATGAATATTTGTTCTATATATAATAATTACGCAGTAAAATTAAACCGTATCTCTTTTCCAAAAAATCAATTTTGTTCTAATTTTCTAGGAAGCTATTATAGATATTGGAAATATCATTGTAGCATCAGATATACTTAATTAAACTTTACAACTCTCGTAATGAATATTTGTTCTATCTATAATAATTAAGAAGTAAAATATAACCGTATATTTTTTTCCACAAAATAGATTTCGTTCTAATTTTCAGGGAAGCTATTAGAGATATTGGAAATATCATTGCAGCTTCTGATAGACCTAATTAAACTCTATAACTGTAATAATGAATATTTGTTTTTAGATCAAATTTAGCAGTAAAATGAAACTATCACATTTTTTTTCTTCCTCATTTTCTCGAAAGCTATTAGAAATGTTGGAAATATCATTGCAGCATCTGATAGACCTTATTATACTCTACAACTGCCATTATGAATATTTGTTCTATGTATAATAATTACGCAGTAAAATTAAACCGTATTTTGTTTTCCATAAAATAGATTTCGTTCTCATTTTCTCGGAAACTATTAGAGATATAGGAAATATCATTACAACATGTGATAGACCTAATTAAACATTATAACTGTCATATTAAATATTTGTTCTATGTATAATAATTACGCAGTAAATTTAAACCGTATTTTTTTTCCAAAAAATAGATTTCGTTCTAATTTTCTCGGAAGATATTAAAGATATTGGAAATATTATTGCAGCATCTGATAGACCTAATTAAACTCTGCAAATGTCATGATGAATATTTGTTCTATGTATAATAATTACGCAGTAAAATTAAACCATATCTTTTTGCCAAAAAATAGATTTCGTTCTAATTTTCTCGGAAGCTATTAGAGATATTGGAAATATTATTGCAGCATCTCTTAGACCTAATTAAACTTTACAACAGTCATAATGAATATTTGTTCTATGTATAATAATTACGCAGTAAAATTAAACCGTATCTTTTTTCCTAAAAATATATTTCGTTCAAGTTTTCTAGGAAGCTATTTCAGATATTGGAAATATCATTGCAGCATCTGATAGACCTAATTAAACTTTATAACTGTCATAATAAATAATTGTTTTATGTATAATAATTACGCAGTAAAATTAAACTGTATATTTTTTCCAAAAAATAGATTTCGTTCCAATTTTCTCGGAAGCTATTAGAGTTATTGGAAATATTATTGCAGCATCTGATAGACCTAATTAAACTCTGCAACTGTCATAATGAATATTTTTTCTATGTATGATAATTACGCAGTAAACTTAAACCATATCTTTTTGCCAAAAAATAGATTTCGTTCTAGTTTTCTCGGAAGCTATTAGAGATATTGGAAATATTATTGCAGCATCTCATAGACCTAATTATACTCTACAACAGTCATAATGAATATTTGTTCTATGTATAATAATTACTCAGAAAATTAAACCGTATCTTTTTTCCAAAAAATTGATTTCGTTCTAATTTTCTCGGAAGCTATTAGAGATATTGGAAATATCATTGCAGTATCTGATAGACCTAATTAAACTCTACAACTGTCATAATGAATATTTATTCTATGGGTAATAATTATCTAGTAAATTAAAACCATATATTTAAAAAAATAAAAATTTCGTTCTAATTTTCTCGGAAGCTATTAGAGTTAATGGAAATATCTTTGCTTTATCTGATAGAACTAATTAAACTCTACAACTTTCATAATAAATATTTGTTCTATGTATAATAATTACGCAGTAAAATTAAACCATTTTTTTTCCCAAAAAATATATTTCGTTCTAATTTTCTCGGAAACTATTAGATATATTGGAAATATCATTGCAGCATCTGATAAACCTAATTAAA
The DNA here is from genome assembly GCA_036785275.1 of Cancer borealis. Classification (NCBI taxonomy): domain Eukaryota; kingdom Metazoa; phylum Arthropoda; class Malacostraca; order Decapoda; family Cancridae; genus Cancer; species Cancer borealis. The sequence goes on from JAXIVD010000366.1 coordinate 161,646, forward strand.
CTCTACAACTGTAATAATGTATATTTTTTCTATGTATAATAATTACGCAGTAAAATTAAACCGTATCTATTTTGCAAAAAATAGATTTCGTTCTAATTTTCTCGGAAGCTATTTGAGATATTGGAAATATCATTGCAGCATCTGATAGACCTAATTAAACTCTGCAACTGTCATAATGAATATTTTTTCTATGTATGATAATTACGCAGTAAACTTAAACCATATCTTTTTGCCAAAAAATAGATTTCGTTCTAGTTTTCTCGGAAGCTATTAGAGATATTGGAAATATTATTGCAGCATCTCATAGACCTAATTATACTCTACAACAGTCATAATGAATATTTGTTCTATGTATAATAATTACTCAGAAAATTAAACCGTATCTTTTTTCCAAAATATATATTTCGTTCTAATTTTCTCGGAAGCTATTAGATATATTGAAAATATCATTGCAGTATCTAATAGACCTAATTAAACTCTACAACTGTCATAATGAACATATGTTCTATGTATAATAATTAAGCAATAAAATTAAACCGTATCATTTTTCCAAAAAATATAGTTCGTTCTAATTTTCTCGGAAGCTATTAGAGATATTGGAAATATCATTGCAGCATCTGATACACCAAATCAAACTCTACAACTGTCGTAATGAATATTTGTTCTATGTATAATAATTACGCAGTAAAATTTAACTGTATATTTTTTCCAAAAAAAAGAATTCGTTCTAATTTTCTCAGAAGCTATTTTCTCGAAAGCTATTAGAAATGTTGGAAATATAATTGCAGCATCTGATAGACCTTATTATACTCTACAACTGCCATTATGAATATTTGTTCTATGTATAATAATTACGCAGTAAAATTAAACCGTATATTTTTTCCATAAAATAGATTTCGTTCTCATTTTCTCGGAAACTATTAGAGATATTGGAAATATCATTGCAGCATCTGATAGACCTAATTAAACTTTATAAATGTCATAATAAATATTTGTTCTATGTATAACAATTACCCAGTATAATAATTACGCAGTAAAATTAAACCATTTTTTTTTTCCAAAAAATATATTTCGTTCTAATTTTCTCGGAAGCTGTTAGATATATTGGAAATATCATTGCAGCATCTGATAGACCTAATTAAACTCTACAATTGTAATAATGAATATTTTTTCTATGTATAATAATTACGCAGTAAAATTAAACCGTATCTATTTTCCAAAAAATAGATTTCGTTCTAATTTTCTCGAAAGCTATTTGAGATATTGGAAATATCATTGCAGCATCTGATAGACCTAATTAAACTCTACTACTGTCATAATAAACATTTGTTTTATGTATAATAATTACGCAGTAAAGTTAAACTATATCTTTTATCCAAAAAATGGATATTTTTCTAATTTTCTCGAAAGCTATTAGAGATATTGGAACTATGATCGCAGCATCTAATAGACCGAATTAAACTCTACAACTTTCATAATGAATATTTGTTCTATATATAATAATTACGCAGTAAAATTAAACCGTATCTCTTTTCCAAAAAATCAATTTTGTTCTAATTTTCTAGGAAGCTATTATCGATATTGGAAATATCATTGTAGCATCAGATATACTTAATTAAACTCTACAACTCTCGTAATGAATATTTGTTCTATCTATAATAATTAAGAAGTAAAATTTAACCGTATATTTTTTTCCACAAAATAGATTTCGTTCTAATTTTCTGGGAAGCTATTAGAGATATTGGAAATATCATTGCAGCTTCTGATAGACCTAATTAAACTCTACAACTGTAATAATGAATATTTGTTTTTAGATCAAATTTAGCAGTAAAATGAAACTATCACTTTTTTTTTCTTCCTCATTTTCTCGAAAGCTATAAGAAATGTTGGAAATATCATTGCAGCATCTGATAGACCTAATTATACTCTGCAACTGTCATAATTAATATTTGTTCTTTGTATAATAATTACACAGTAAAATTAAACCATATCTTTTTGCCAAAAAATAGATTTCGTTCTAATTTTCTCGGAAGCTATTAGAGATATTGGAATATCATTGCAGTATCTGATAGACCTAATTAAACTCTACAACTGTCATAATGAATATTTATTCTATGGGTAATAATTATCTAGTAAATTAAAACCATATATTTAAAAAAATTAAAATTTCGTTCTAATTTTCTCGGAAGCTATTAGAGTTAATGGAAATATCATTGCATTATCTGATAGAACTAATTAAACTCTACAACTTTCATAATAAATATTTGTTCTATGTATAATAATTACGCAGTAAAATTAAACCATTTTTTTTCCCAAAAAATATATTTCGTTCTAATTTTCTCGGAAACTATTAGATATATTGGAAATATCATTGCAGCATCTGATAAACCTAATTAAACTCTACAACTGTAATAATGTATATTTTTTCTATGTATAATAATTACGCAGTAAAATTAAACCGTATCTATTTTGCAAAAAATAGATTTCGTTCTAATTTTCTCGGAAGCTATTTGAGATATTGGAAATATCATTGCAGCATCTGATAGACCTAATTAAACTCTACAACTGTCATAATAAACATTTGTTTTATGTATAATAATTACGCAGTAAAATTAAACTATATCTTTTATCCAAAAAATGGATTTTTTTCTAATTTTCTCGGAAGCTATTAGAGATATTGGAAATATCATCGCAGCATCTAATAGACCGAATTAAACTCTAGAACTTTCATAATGAATATTTGTTCTATATATAATAATTACGCAGTAAAATTAAACCGTATCTCTTTTCCAAAAAATCAATTTTGTTCTAATTTTCTAGGAAGCTATTATAGATATTGGAAATATCATTGTAGCATCAGATATACTTAATTAAACTTTACAACTCTCGTAATGAATATTTGTTCTATCTATAATAATTAAGAAGTAAAATATAACCGTATATTTTTTTCCACAAAATAGATTTCGTTCTAATTTTCAGGGAAGCTATTAGAGATATTGGAAATATCATTGCAGCTTCTGATAGACCTAATTAAACTCTATAACTGTAATAATGAATATTTGTTTTTAGATCAAATTTAGCAGTAAAATGAAACTATCACATTTTTTTTCTTCCTCATTTTCTCGAAAGCTATTAGAAATGTTGGAAATATCATTGCAGCATCTGATAGACCTTATTATACTCTACAACTGCCATTATGAATATTTGTTCTATGTATAATAATTACGCAGTAAAATTAAACCGTATTTTGTTTTCCATAAAATAGATTTCGTTCTCATTTTCTCGGAAACTATTAGAGATATAGGAAATATCATTACAACATGTGATAGACCTAATTAAACATTATAACTGTCATATTAAATATTTGTTCTATGTATAATAATTACGCAGTAAATTTAAACCGTATTTTTTTTCCAAAAAATAGATTTCGTTCTAATTTTCTCGGAAGATATTAAAGATATTGGAAATATTATTGCAGCATCTGATAGACCTAATTAAACTCTGCAAATGTCATGATGAATATTTGTTCTATGTATAATAATTACGCAGTAAAATTAAACCATATCTTTTTGCCAAAAAATAGATTTCGTTCTAATTTTCTCGGAAGCTATTAGAGATATTGGAAATATTATTGCAGCATCTCTTAGACCTAATTAAACTTTACAACAGTCATAATGAATATTTGTTCTATGTATAATAATTACGCAGTAAAATTAAACCGTATCTTTTTTCCTAAAAATATATTTCGTTCAAGTTTTCTAGGAAGCTATTTCAGATATTGGAAATATCATTGCAGCATCTGATAGACCTAATTAAACTTTATAACTGTCATAATAAATAATTGTTTTATGTATAATAATTACGCAGTAAAATTAAACTGTATATTTTTTCCAAAAAATAGATTTCGTTCCAATTTTCTCGGAAGCTATTAGAGTTATTGGAAATATTATTGCAGCATCTGATAGACCTAATTAAACTCTGCAACTGTCATAATGAATATTTTTTCTATGTATGATAATTACGCAGTAAACTTAAACCATATCTTTTTGCCAAAAAATAGATTTCGTTCTAGTTTTCTCGGAAGCTATTAGAGATATTGGAAATATTATTGCAGCATCTCATAGACCTAATTATACTCTACAACAGTCATAATGAATATTTGTTCTATGTATAATAATTACTCAGAAAATTAAACCGTATCTTTTTTCCAAAAAATTGATTTCGTTCTAATTTTCTCGGAAGCTATTAGAGATATTGGAAATATCATTGCAGTATCTGATAGACCTAATTAAACTCTACAACTGTCATAATGAATATTTATTCTATGGGTAATAATTATCTAGTAAATTAAAACCATATATTTAAAAAAATAAAAATTTCGTTCTAATTTTCTCGGAAGCTATTAGAGTTAATGGAAATATCTTTGCTTTATCTGATAGAACTAATTAAACTCTACAACTTTCATAATAAATATTTGTTCTATGTATAATAATTACGCAGTAAAATTAAACCATTTTTTTTCCCAAAAAATATATTTCGTTCTAATTTTCTCGGAAACTATTAGATATATTGGAAATATCATTGCAGCATCTGATAAACCTAATTAAACTCTACAACTGTAATAATGTATATTTTTTCTATGTATAATAATTACGCAGTAAAATTAAACCGTATCTATTTTGCAAAAAATAGATTTCGTTCTAATTTTCTCGGAAGCTATTTGAGATATTGGAAATATCATTGCAGCATCTGATAGACCTAATTAAACTCTGCAACTGTCATAATGAATATTTTTTCTATGTATGATAATTACGCAGTAAACTTAAACCATATCTTTTTGCCAAAAAATAGATTTCGTTCTAGTTTTCTCGGAAGCTATTAGAGATATTGGAAATATTATTGCAGCATCTCATAGACCTAATTATACTCTACAACAGTCATAATGAATATTTGTTCTATGTATAATAATTACTCAGAAAATTAAACCGTATCTTTTTTCCAAAATATATATTTCGTTCTAATTTTCTCGGAAGCTATTAGATATATTGAAAATATCATTGCAGTATCTAATAGACCTAATTAAACTCTACAACTGTCATAATGAACATATGTTCTATGTATAATAATTAAGCAATAAAATTAAACCGTATCATTTTTCCAAAAAATATAGTTCGTTCTAATTTTCTCGGAAGCTATTAGAGATATTGGAAATATCATTGCAGCATCTGATACACCAAATCAAACTCTACAACTGTCGTAATGAATATTTGTTCTATGTATAATAATTACGCAGTAAAATTTAACTGTATATTTTTTCCAAAAAAAAGAATTCGTTCTAATTTTCTCAGAAGCTATTTTCTCGAAAGCTATTAGAAATGTTGGAAATATAATTGCAGCATCTGATAGACCTTATTATACTCTACAACTGCCATTATGAATATTTGTTCTATGTATAATAATTACGCAGTAAAATTAAACCGTATATTTTTTCCATAAAATAGATTTCGTTCTCATTTTCTCGGAAACTATTAGAGATATTGGAAATATCATTGCAGCATCTGATAGACCTAATTAAACTTTATAAATGTCATAATAAATATTTGTTCTATGTATAACAATTACCCAGTATAATAATTACGCAGTAAAATTAAACCATTTTTTTTTTCCAAAAAATATATTTCGTTCTAATTTTCTCGGAAGCTGTTAGATATATTGGAAATATCATTGCAGCATCTGATAGACCTAATTAAACTCTACAATTGTAATAATGAATATTTTTTCTATGTATAATAATTACGCAGTAAAATTAAACCGTATCTATTTTCCAAAAAATAGATTTCGTTCTAATTTTCTCGAAAGCTATTTGAGATATTGGAAATATCATTGCAGCATCTGATAGACCTAATTAAACTCTACTACTGTCATAATAAACATTTGTTTTATGTATAATAATTACGCAGTAAAGTTAAACTATATCTTTTATCCAAAAAATGGATATTTTTCTAATTTTCTCGAAAGCTATTAGAGATATTGGAACTATGATCGCAGCATCTAATAGACCGAATTAAACTCTACAACTTTCATAATGAATATTTGTTCTATATATAATAATTACGCAGTAAAATTAAACCGTATCTCTTTTCCAAAAAATCAATTTTGTTCTAATTTTCTAGGAAGCTATTATCGATATTGGAAATATCATTGTAGCATCAGATATACTTAATTAAACTCTACAACTCTCGTAATGAATATTTGTTCTATCTATAATAATTAAGAAGTAAAATTTAACCGTATATTTTTTTCCACAAAATAGATTTCGTTCTAATTTTCTGGGAAGCTATTAGAGATATTGGAAATATCATTGCAGCTTCTGATAGACCTAATTAAACTCTACAACTGTAATAATGAATATTTGTTTTTAGATCAAATTTAGCAGTAAAATGAAACTATCACTTTTTTTTTCTTCCTCATTTTCTCGAAAGCTATAAGAAATGTTGGAAATATCATTGCAGCATCTGATAGACCTAATTATACTCTGCAACTGTCATAATTAATATTTGTTCTTTGTATAATAATTACACAGTAAAATTAAACCATATCTTTTTGCCAAAAAATAGATTTCGTTCTAATTTTCTCGGAAGCTATTAGAGATATTGGAATATCATTGCAGTATCTGATAGACCTAATTAAACTCTACAACTGTCATAATGAATATTTATTCTATGGGTAATAATTATCTAGTAAATTAAAACCATATATTTAAAAAAATTAAAATTTCGTTCTAATTTTCTCGGAAGCTATTAGAGTTAATGGAAATATCATTGCATTATCTGATAGAACTAATTAAACTCTACAACTTTCATAATAAATATTTGTTCTATGTATAATAATTACGCAGTAAAATTAAACCATATCTTTTTGCCAAAAAATAGATTTCGTTCTAATTTTCTCGGAAGCTATTAGAGATATTGGAAATATTATTGCAGCATCTCTTAGACCTAATTAAACTTTACAAGAGTCATAATGAATATTTGTTCTATGTATAATAATTACGCAGTAAAATTAAACCGTATCTTTTTTCCTAAAAATATATTTCGTTCAAGTTTTCTAGGAAGCTATTTCAGATATTGGAAATATCATTGCAGCATCTGATAGACCTAATTAAACTTTATAACTGTCATAATAAATAATTGTTTTATGTATAATAATTACGCAGTAAAATTAAACCGTATATTTTTTTCCAAAAAATAGATTTCGTTCTAATTTTCTCGGAAGCTAATAGAGTTATTGGAAATATTATTGCAGCATCTGATAGACCTAATTAAACTCTGCAACTGTCATAATGAATATTTGTTCTATGTATGATAATTACGCAGTAAACTTAAACCATATCTTTTTGCCAAAAAATAGATTTCGTTCTAGTTTTCTCGGAAGCTATTAGAGATATTGGAAATATTATTGCAGCATCTCATAGACCTAATTATACTCTACAACAGTCATCATGAATATTTGTTCTATGTATAATAATTACTCAGAAAATTAAACCGTATCTTTTTTCCAAAAAATATATTTCGTTCTAATTTTCTCGGAAGCTATTAGATATATTGGAAATATCATTGTAGTATCTGATAGACCTACTTAAACTCTACAACTGTCATAATGAACATATGTTCTATGTATAATAATTAAGCAATAAAATTAAACCGTATCATTTTTCCAAAAAATATATTTCGTTCTAATTTTCTCGGAAGCTATTAGAGATATTGGAAATATCATTGCAGCATCTGATAGACCAAATCAAACTCTACAACTGTCATAATGAATATTTGTTCTATGTATAATAATTACGCAGTAAAATTTAACTGTATATTTTTTCCAAAAAAAAGAATTCGTTCTAATTTTCTCAGAAGCTATTTTCTCGAAAGCTATTAGAAATGTTGGAAATATAATTGCAGCATCTGATAGACCTTATTATGCTCTACAACTGCCATTATGAATATTTGTTTTATGTATAATAATTACGCAGTAAAATTAAACCGTATATTTTTTCCATAAAATAGATTTCGTTCTCATTTTCTCGGAAACTATTAGAGATATTGGAAATAGCATTGCAGCATCTGATAGACCTAATTAAACTTTATAACTGTCATAATAAATATTTGTTCTATGTATAACAATTACCCAGTAAAATAAAACGGTATTTTTTTTCCAAAAAATAGATTTCGTTCTAATTTTCTCGGAAGCTATTAGAGATATTGGAAATATCATTGGAGCATCTGATACACCTAATTAAACTCTGCAACTGTTATAATTAATATCTATTCTATGTATAACAATTACGCAGTAAAATTAAACCATATCTTTTGGCCAAAAAATAGATTTCGTTCTAATTATCTCGGAAGCTATTAGAGATATTGGAAATATCATTGTAGCGTCTGATAGACCTAATTAAACTCTGCAACTGTCATAATAAATATTTGTTCTATGTATAATAATTACGCAGTAAAATTAAACCATATCTTTTTGCCAAAAAATAGATATCGTTCAAATTTTCTCGGAAACTATTAGAGATATTAGAAATATCATTGAAGCATCTGATAGTTATTAGAGATATTGGAAATATCATTGCAGAATCTGATAGACCTAATTAAACCCTACAACTGTCATAATGAATATTTGTTCTATGTATAATAATTACTTAGTAAAATCAAACCATATCTTTATGCCAAAAAATTGATTTCGTTCTAATTTTCTCGGAAGCTATCAGAGATATTAGAAATATCTTTGCAGTATCTGATAGGCCAAATCAAACTCTAGAACAGTCATAATGAATATTTTTTCTATGTATAATAATTACTCCGTAAAATTAAACCGTATATTTTTTCCAAAAAATATATTTCGTTCTAATTTTCTCGGAAGCTATTAGATATATTGGAAATATCATTGCAACATCTGATAGACCTAATTAAACTCTACAACTGTAATAATTAATATTAGTTTTATGTATAATAATTACGCAGTAAAAATAAACCCAGTGACGGAAACCACCATACGCCACTGATATATATATATATATATATATATATATATATATATATATATATATATATATATATATATATATATATATATATATATATATATATATATATGAAATGGGAAGCTTTGTAGCTACATGGGAATAATACAATTCAAGAAATAATACAATACAAGAACTGAATCATTGACTTTTGTGGTCCCTGTTAGGAAAAAAAAAAAAACGTGCAAGCAACTCTGCCCTGCCAGTTAGATGCTAAATACATACAGTAGCAGCAATTTCGATGTGCTGATTTAAGCAAGATTTATACCTAGCACTTTACAAAAATATATTCGCCAAGATGTGGGAGAAAGTTTCACTGTTGAGGATTTGTTCGTAAAGGCAGTGTAAGTTACAGGGCACGACGGGAGCTTCTACCACACATCTGGTATGATCAGGTGATTGGGTGAGGTGCGGGGAAGGGGATGGATGTAATCTGATGTGGCACGGGTAAACCAGTTCTGTTGAGCCCTGACTGGGGACCATAATCTAACCAGGCTGGGAAACTGATCCTCACGCCAAGGTAGAGGGAGGATCGGTCACTCCTCTTCAAGCTGAGGCAAAGGTGTAAGGGAATGCATGTGGATTTATGTGTATATAGATTGATAGATTATTATCATTATTGTTATTTCTTAAATTTATATCTAATCGAATTAAACCCAACCCAACTGCCACGTACGTACAACACAAGTTAACAGGACATGGTTGACAGTGTATCAGGTGAGTGTTAATAATTGCTTGTCAGGTAGTACGTCACCTGCATTAGCAAGTTTCCTGTGGCTGGTGTAGGACAGGAGACGGGTGTTGATTGTTGATTGTTGATTGTATTGATGTTCAGATGTTTATTTTGGTGAAGTAGGAAAGGAAGAGGCATATTATGGTATCCTAGAACAGGTGTGTCCAATCTTAGATAGATATTTGAAGGTTATACGGAGAGAGAGAGAGAGAGAGAGAGAGAGAGAGAGAGAGAGAGAGAGAGAGAGAGAGAGAGAGAGAGAGAGAGAGAGAGAGAGAGAGAGAGAGAGAGAGAGAGAGAGAGAGAGAGAGAGAGAGAGAAAAATGGGGTACTCATATAAACGGGAAGACTGAGAGGATAGACTGAAACAAAAATATAACAGGAGTGTGAGGTGTAGATGAATGTAATTTTGATGCTAGTGTAATCGTAAAACCGAAAAGGATATGTTTTTTTGAGATACTTTATTTTCAACATTTATGTATAGATTTTCATTGCATATTTGAAACGGAATACGATTAACACAGGTAGTATATGTAATTGATTATATTTATAAGTGCGCAACAAAGTAAAAAGGAAAGGAGTGTTAGGTGTTCCCTTACCTATATGTCCTTGATGCCTCAATGCTCTCTCTCTCTCTCTCTCTCTCTCTCTCTCTCTCTCTCTCTCTCTCTCTCTCTCTCTCTCTCTCTCTCTCTCTCTCTCTCTCTCTCTCTCTCTCTCTCTCTCTCTCTCTCTCTCTCTCTCTCTCTCTCTCTCTCTCTCTCTCTCTCTTTCTCTCTCTCTCTCTCTCTCTCTCTCTCTCTCTCTCATCGGCAGTATAATTTTCATTTTCATCATTTCGTTCCTCCTCTTCTTCCTCCTCTTCGTCCTCTTCTTGCTCCTCCTCCTCCTCCACTGTTTTGCATTCCAGTCCACTTCTCGCTTCCCTTCCTAAATGCTCCTCCGAACCCAGATTGCAGAGAAGAAAGGAGGAGGACGAGAAGGAGGAAGAGGGAGACTGAGGGACGATAGTGATGGGTGTGGTAGATACGGGTACGGTGGTG